>SKCR01046137.1:0-109643 GCA_019454045.1 Zanthoxylum bungeanum | reverse complement strand
TGATCGATGTGAGTATTCCGCAACTCCCTCGTTGTATTCGCACTTATTTTCAATGCTTGAAATGATATTGGGATGCTTAGTATTTTCCAACAGTGATGAATTCCAATATCTCCGGTTTATAAGGGGTTAGACTATAGTTTGGGTAATATAAAAATTTATTTATTGAGTTTTAATCTTAATGATTTTTATTAAATGGCCACTAATAAAATTGACTAGGTAAACTTAAAATGAACTAGACATAGGGATTTTAAGTTTAAGACCTTAGACTCGATAGCCCACGATCTTCCTTGAGGATAGATAACCCTTTAATATATTTCCTTACAGGATAGGAATATACATGTCGGTCGGGGGTAGCCAAATTGGAACTTAATCTTAATGAATCTAGGTAATTTGGTTGACATAGACATGTGGTTCAATTGGATTATACTAGGTATTTGTAATTGACCATCGGAAGAGGTTTTTACATAATTTAGTGTTCCAGGTTAATAAATCAATATTTTACCCAACTTCAAGATAACCACTTCATCTTTAAATAATATTGGAAAGATTCAGAACCCTAGATAGTTTTTAATATTGATTTTTTTTAAAACCTATTTTCGAACAATTTTATTTACTTGTTTTTAAAATTTAGAATCATCATCATTTCAAATCAATCAATCAACCTGTTAGATACTAGTAATCATTTGACATCATAAAATTAATAGCTTAGGTATTAATTCCTCGTGGGATCGATACTTTTTATACTACTTTAACGATACGTGCGCTTGCGTTATATGCGTGTGTTTACGTCGGTCAAAAGACTCAAAAGACTCACCTGACAATCGGACCTCTGCTTCAATTACCCAACGAATATCATTAGGAACATCATAGATCATTTGTAATCTCATCCGTTCCAAGCGAGCTTTGTAGACTTTCATCAGAGAGTTTTGAGGGAGAGAAGGAAATTTATTGTGAAGATTTGCGAGAACTTCTTCCATTGTGAAATGACTTTACCTGTAAAAATTAAACACATAAAAATAAAACACACCAGTTCACAATATATACACAAATTGCATGGGTTACCTCCATGCGAGCGCTAAGTTTAAAGTCGTCAGCTAGACGTGACTTCTCGAACATTAGGCTGGATCTGAAAGTGTGACACTTTCTTTTTGTCGCTCAAATGATTCTCCCCAGTAGTGCTTAACACGCTTGTTTTTAACCTTGAAAGTTTTGTTGGAGTCAGGATCATGTATCTCAACAGCTCTATCTGATAAAACTTTGGTGATCACAAATGGACCTGACCACTGTGATTTTGGCTTCCATGGGAAGAATTTCACCCTTGATTTGTTTAACAGTACCTTCTACCATGGTTCCAGTTGTATGCGCACTAACTTCTCATCATGTCTCTTCTTAGCCTTTTCTTTGTAAAATTTGGCATCCTCAAAAGGCTAATTATGAAATTCCTTCAATTCATTGAGCTAGTTGAACTTTTTCTCTTATGTTGCTTGTAGTGCAAGAATTGGCTTTTTCAGTGAAAAATACGCTTTATCTTCAGGCTCCACAGGCAATTAACATGTTTTAAGTTTGTCAGTAGAACTTTGCATTGCATTGGAGTTCTGAATGGTACTGTGTATCACATCAAGTCTGAAACATTCCTCCTTCTTTTCATCATCTAGGAAATTAATGGCCTTGAAAACATTGAATGTTACCTCTTGGTCATGTACCCTCATTGTTAATTCTCCTTTTTGCACATCAATAACAGTTCGTCTTGTCGCCAAGAATGGTATTCCAAGGATGATAGGCACATCTTTGTCTTCTTCCATGTCAAGGATAATGAAATCTGCTGGAAGAATGAGTTTGTCGACTTTGACCAGCACATCTTCAACAACACCTCTTGGAAATGCGAGCGTTCGATCAGCAAGTTGTAATGAGACTGAGGTAGGCATTGCTTCTTCAATTTGCAGTTTCCTGTAAATAGAAAAAGACATCAAATTAACACTTCCACCTAAGTCACATAAAGCCTTACCGATATAGTGTTCTCCAATGGTGCATGGGACAGTGAAACTGCCAGAATCTTTCATCTTTGGGGGAAGTTTCCTCTGAATAATGGCAATGCATTCTTCCATCAATGCTACTGTCTCGTCGTCTCCCAATCTCCATTTTCGTGAAAGAATATCTTTCATGAATTTAACATAGCTGGGCATTTCTTCCAACGCTTCTGCGAATGGGATGTTGATATGCATCTTTTTGAACACCTCCAGGAATCGAGCAAACTGCTTGTCCAGTTTTTTTTTCTAAAGTCATTTTGGAAAGGGTGGAGATAGAGTGATCTGATCTTTTTCTTTTGCCTTTGCTTCTTTTTCCTCCATCTGTTACTTTGTTTCTTTTGAAACTTCCTCAATTGTTTGCCTAGATTCCAACATCTTTGTGATTTCAGTATCGCTTTTCAAGGTGATGGCTTGACATTGCTCCTTCCCTTGGTTCCTTGGATTGGGTTCCGTGTTGCTGGGAAGATTACCTGGCGGTCTGTAACTTTGAGCATTGGACAGTTGTCCGATTTGATTCTCCAGTGCTTTGATGGAAGCAGATTGGCTCTGAAAGATAGCATCATATGCTGCTTGTTACTTTTTGAACATCTCTACAATCCATTCTTTCATTTCTGGTTCTTTCTCATGTTACTGGCCTTTGTTCTATTGTTGAAATCCTAGTGGTGGATAGTTTTGCTGTTGAAATCCAGGTGGTGGATTGTTATTTTGTCCTGAATTATTGCTCCATGAAAAATTGGGATGATTCCTCCACCCTGGGTTGTAGGTGTTGGAATATGGATTGCTCCACTGTCTGTTGAAATTGTTGACATAATTCACCGTCTCTTCAAGTTGGTTTGGTTATGGTGCTCCTCCATATGGTGAACTTGTAGATCCAGTGCTGATAGTCTCCATGAATTTGCATATCTGATCCAGCTTGGCGTTGACTGCTGTATTGGCTCCACTTTCATAAATTCCTGCAATTCTTTGGATCATGCTCCTTTCTGTTGGCCAAAAGGAATTTTTGTTGGCCATTTCTTCGATTAGGTCCCTGGCTTGATCTTCACATTTTTCCATTAAAGCTCGTCCAGCAGCAGCATCGATTGTGGTTCTCATCAATCCAGAAAGTCCATTATAGAAGGTTTGGACTTGAAGCTATTTTGGAATCTCATGGTGAGTACATTTCCGGAGAAAATCTTTGTACCTTTCCCAAGCTTCGTAGAGGGTTTCTGAGTCTTGTTGCACAAAGGATGTGATGTCATTCCTCAGCTTTCCAGTTCTGGCTGGTGGAAAGTACTTTGCAAGAAATTTGGTGGCTAAAGTGTTCCAAGTTTTGATCGAACCTGCTGGTAGTGAATGTATTCAAGCTTTAGCTCTGTCTTTCAAGAAGTATGGGAAAATATGCAGTCTCATTGCTTCTTCAGCTTCTCGGTTGTAATTGAAAGTGTCGTAAACTTCCAGGAAGTTGCTGATGTGGGCATTAGGATGTTCAGTTGCATTCCACCCAAATTGAACTGACTACTGAATCATATGAATGCATGTTTTGATGTCACCTGCATTTGCTGGTAAGGGAGGAAGTATAATACATGAAATGAGTCTGTCAACCTCCGGAATGGTTCTGTCTCGAATGGGAATCGGTGGTGCAATGTTCAAAGGTTCAGGTTCCATGTTAATGATTGCTTCTTGGCCCTCTCGCCTTTCCCTTCTAAACTGTTTGATGGTTCTTTCAATTTCTAGGTCAAGCGGTCGGAGTTCAAAGCTTCTGGTTCATCTCATGTAGTTTCTGAGAACCTGAAACACAAGAAAATAAAAACAATAAGTAAAAAGAAATTAGATACAGTTAAAGGTATCTAACCTCTAAACTAATAGTGAAAGATAAATAAGTCCCCGGTAACGGCGCCAAAAACTTGACCGATGCGTAATCACACGCGTATAACACAAGTGTACGTATCGTTCAAGTAGTATAAAAAGTATCGATCCCACGAGGACTTAATACCTAATCTATTAATTTTATGAGGTCAAATGATTACTAGTATCTAACAGGTTGATTGATTGATTTGAAATGGTGATGATTTTGAATTTAAAAACATGTAAATAAAATTGCGCGAAAGTAGGTTGATGAAAATTCAATATTAGTAAACTATCTAGGGTTGTGAATCTTTCTAATATCTTTTAAAAGATAAAGTGGTTATTTCATGTTTGTGTAATAAATCGGTTTACTAACCTGGAACACGAAATTATGCGAAAGTCTCTGTCGATGGTAAGACGCAAATACCCAGTATAACCCAATTGAACCATATGTCTATGTCAACCAATTATCTGAATTCATTAAGTTTAAGTTCAAATTATGGCTACCCCCGCCCGACAGGTATATGTCTATCCTGTAAGGAAATCTATTAAAGGGTTATATATCCTCAAGGAAGATCGTGGGCTATTAAGTCTAAGGCTGAAACTTAAAATTCATTTGTCAAGTTTATTTTAGATTTACCACATCAATCTTATTGGTGATCAGACAACAAGAAGCATTAAGCTTAAGACTTAATAAGTAAACCTTTAAATCACCCAAACTATAAAATAACCCATTATAAACCAGTGATATTAGAATTCATCACAACCCCAGATAACTAACTTAGTTACGACACATAACTAGGGCTAGTAAAAACTTAACTAAAATAAAAGACACAAGTAAAATGCTGAAAAGTAAATTGCTGAAAAGTAAATGAGAGAAAGTAAATGCTGAAATTAAATACTGAAAATTAAATACTGAAAAGTAAATGCTGAAAAGTAAATTAATGAAAAGTAAATGCTGAAAAGTAAATTGTTGAAAGTAAATTGCTGAAAAGTAAATGCTGAAACTAAATTGCTGAAAAGTAAATAAAGTAAAAGTACAATAAAATAAAATGCTGAGGTAAAATGATCTACTTTTATTACTTCTATTTCAGATATCTCCCTTAATGTAATATATTAACTTTGCATGATAATTACCAACCAGCCATATAGGCGGTATCAAGATTAAGTCAAATTAATAATTAATTACCAACCGACCAATCTGGCGGTATCCAGTTTAGTCAGGTTAAAACCAATTTAAATAATTACCAACCGACCAATATAGTGATATCCTCGTTAAGTCAGGTTTTAACTAATTTATATATTATAATTAAGGGAGATTAATCTAAATATTAGTAATAAAAGTTTTACCTTTTACCCCAGCAAATGGGAGTTACCCCCTCATTACTGAAAAGTATTGTGCGTAAAAGTAAATTGTGGAAAGTAAAAACTAAAAAGAAAAGAAAAGAAAGTGTGAAAGCATAAATTAGTTACTGAAAGGTGTAAATAAACAAACAAGATACAATCTTGTTAGTATTTTTAAGGAATTCCTTAGAAGAAATTATGAATTTACAAATGAAATGGCTTGGTATTTATAGGCAAAATTTTGCCTCCATCAAATCATCCACCAAATCCATTATTAATTGCTCCATTACTTGCTCCACTAATTGCTCCACCAAATCCATTATTAATTTATCCACTAATTATTTATCATATTTGGTGGTGATTTGATAATTTTTATTATTTATTTATTAATTTATTTTTTTTACTTTGAAAATGACTTTAATAATTACACACAACACACTTCTGGATGGTTCATCACTTTCGGGCATGAAATCTTCAGAATTAGAAATTATTTTGTCTTTAAAAGTTGTAGATATTTGAGTAATATTTAATTTGGAACTTGAATCAGCTCAATCCGATATCGGAGTAAGATTTTATACCTAAAATACGCCAGATGCGCAAAATTGGAATTTCCAAAACTGCACTTCGTTAAAACGCCCTTTCAAGTTTCCAAACTCCAAAATTAATATGTCAAGTCCAATTTTTGCTCTTATTTGACCCACATTTTTCCTAAATGATTTCATTGTGTCCCAATATTATTTTATCTGCAAAATAAACTAAAACACATCAAAACTTTCATCAAACCCGAGAAACTAAACAAAATATTAAGTAAAAGGGGCGGTAAATATTGATATATTTTCCGCTCATCAATTGGTCGGTTGGTAAATATTGAAATTGGTTTTAACCTGACTAAACTGGATACCGCTTGATTGGTCGGTTGGTAATTAATTATAAATTTGACTTAATCAGAATACCGCATATATGGCAGGTTGGTAATATCACGTAGAGTTAATATATTATATTAAAGGGAGATATCTAAAATAGTAGTGATAAAAGTGGATCCTTTTACTCCAGCATTTTCTTTTATTGTTCTTTTACATTTTTACTTTTCAGTATTTACTTTCCCACATTTACTTTCCAGCTTTTACTTTACGTCATTTACTTTATGTCTTTTATTTTATTTAAGCTTTCATTAACCTTAGATATTTGTCGTAACTAAGCCTGTTATTTGGGGTTGTGATGAATTCCAAAATCATAGGTTTATAATGGGTTATTTTATAGTTTGGGTAATATAAAGGTTTACTTATTAATTTTTAAGCTTAATGCTTCTTGTTAACTGGCCACTAATAAGATTGATCTGGTAAACTTAAAATAAACTTGACGAATGAATTTTAGGTTTCAGCCATAGACTTAATAGCCCAAGATCTTCCTTAAGGATAGATAACCCTTTTAATAGATTTCCTTACAGTATAGACATACACCTGTCGGGCTGGGGTAGCCACAATTGGAACTTAAAATTAATGAATTCATATAACTTGGTTGACATAGACATATGATTAATTGGGTTGCATTGGGTATTTGCATCTGACCATCGATAGAGGCTTTTGCAGAATTTCGTGTTCCAAGTTAGTAAACTAATATATTACACAAACATAAGTTAACCACTTCATCTTTAAAAGATATTAGAAAGATTCACAACCTTGGATAGTTTCTAAATATTGAATTTTCTCAAACTACTTTCACCCTGTTTTATTTACTTGTTTTAAATTTTAAGTCACCATCCAATCAAATAATCAATCCATTACGATACTCGTAAAAACTTAGCTTCATAAATTAATAACTTAGGTAGTAAGTTCTTGTGGGATTGATACTTTTTATACTGTTTGAACGATACGTGCGCTTGTGTTATACGCGTGTGATTACGCACCGATCACCCCCGATCGACAGATATATGTCTATCATGTTAGGAAATCTATTAAAGGGTTATCTATCCTCAAGGAAGATCGTGGGCTATTAAATCTAAAGCTGAAACCTAAAATTCCTTTGTCAAGTTTATTTTAAGTTTACCAGATCAATCTTATTAATTGCCAGTTAATAAGAAGCATTAAGCTTAAGACTTAATAAGTAAACCTTTATATTACCCAAGACATGAAATAACCCCTTATAAACCAATGATATTGGAATTCATCACAATCCCAGAAAACGAGTTTAGTTACAACACATATTTACGGCTAGTAAAAGCTTAATTAAAATAAAAGACATAAAGTAAATGCTAGAAATTAAATAAAGTAAATGCTGGAAAGTAAATCCTGGAAATTAAAAATATAAAAGTACAATAAATGAAAATGTTGGGGTTAGAGGATCCACTTTTATTACTACTATCTTAGATACCTCCCTTATTATAATAAATTAACTTTCCGTGATAATTACCAATAGACCATATAGGCGGTATCCTGATTAATTCAAATTAATAATTAATTCCAATCGACCATACAGGCGGTATGCAGTTTAGTCAGGTTAAAACCAATTTTATAATTAAGTCCAACCAACCATAAAGGCGATATCCTCATTAAGTCAGGTTTTAAATAGTTTATATTATAATTAAGAGAGATTAATCTAAATATTAGTAATAAAAGCTTTACCTTTCACCCCAACAAGGGGGAGTTACCTCATCATTGTTGAATAGTAAAAACTAAAAAGTAAAGAAAAGAAAGTACTATTGCAAAAAGAAAATACTGAAAAGTAAAGAAAGGAAAATACTATTGCGTGAAAGTGAATAAAATTAAATACTGAAAGCTGTAAAAAAAAAAACAAGATAATATATTATTAGTATTCTTAAGGAATTCCTTAGAAGAAAGTATGAATTACAAATGAAATTCGACCTTTATTTATAGAAAATTTTGGCTTCACGCGTCGCAATGCGCCGTTGATCTTGGACGCATGGCAATCGGCTTCTACGATAGTGACACATGGCATCGGCTAAATGATTAACTCAATTATTTGCTTGGCGTCACGACATATAAGAGTGTGCGCGTCATGATACTGACGTCATCCATGATGTGTTCTGTCAGTAGCATGTGATGGTGACACGTATTCGGCGCACGTTAGCAGATTTCATGTGATGTTGACATGTGGCAGGCACACGTTAGCAAGACGTATTTTAGCAAAACTTCTCTGATTGTGACACGTGTCTGGCGCATATTAGCAGTCTCTACGTACGTTAGCAGATGGTGCATTTTAGCAAAACGGTGCATTTTAGCAGGAAATTTATATTTTTGCCCTTATTGTCCTTTTTCCACTGTTTTGGTCCCGAATCACCTCCTGAGAGTCCTGTTATTTTATTTATCTACAAAACACATCAAAATATTCACAAAACTCAAGAAACTATACAAAATATTAAGTTAAATAAGTGGGAAATTGTGATCTATTTACCACTCATCACACCCTCAAACCTAACATTTTGCTAGTCCTCGAGAAAAATAAAATAACATAAATATCTTTAAATAAAATTAATCTAAGCCACTTTCGTAGGGATCACGGTTGCATTTAGCGGATGCAACAAGCCTTTAAACCCCTAGGTGTCCCTAGTGCATGAGTTGTAGTCTCGTGAGGGCTTACAGAGATGATACCAATAAACGTCAGTATTAAAACTAATGCACACAAAAGCAAAAGGACAAGAGAAAAGAGAATAAAGAAGTTAGTGACTTAAACATGTGAAACTTCTTATCCAAGTTAATAGTTGTTTTCTTTCTTTCTAAATTACCAAATATGTAAATTCTCCGATTATTTTTACCATTCTCCATACACACAGCTAACCAGGTATTAATCAGTCATTGTGCCCACAATATTCACAAGTGTAGTTGAAAATAGAGTAATATTTTTGTGCTAAATTTATATCAGAATTCACACATTTTTTAAGCAATGGAATATTTTTCTGATTTTTTTTATATATATACAATATCTTCCATCCATATAGGGAGCTTTGAGTCAGTGACTCCCAAACCAGTTGGCTTTAGGACACTAGGTGTTAAGACACCCCTATGGACTTAATTACTCGGATTTCAGATATATATATTTTTTATAACATCTTCAATCCATGTAGCGAGCTTTGGGCCAGTGACTCCCAAACTAGTTGGTTTTAGGGCACTAGGTGTTAAAACACCCCTACGGACTTAATAACTCGGATCTCAGACGTGTTTTTTTTATCCCATCGCTTTTTTAGATGCTTCCTCCATTAAACTATAGCACTAAATATTACAAACTCGTCAATTACAACTCATGTCCGTATGTTACCATGCATGTTGATAATACTTGTCAACTGAACATATGAAGATCCATTTTAGTCAGTTTAATGGAGAATTCACAAATTAAATAATTCAGAAAGAAATAAACAAAAATTAACTTGTTCCGAAATAGGTTGAGATACGTCTCATGAGTGGAAATTCCATACACAGCTATCTCATACCAATTACACCTGATTAATCAAGTTAAAAACACAATAACATAAAAAAAAAAATTTATTTTTGTAAAATTTTTTAATTTTTTTTTGAATTTTTTGAAATTTTTTTACTAAAAATAACACAATAAAAACAAAATACTAGTCAACTATTACCCTCCCCCAAAACTAAATGAGACATTGTCCCCAATGTCTTAAAAATTAAAAGATGAGTTTAGAAGATAGTACATGGTTAGCTGAAATTCTACATCTAAAATGAAAATTAAAGGTTAAGATCCAGGTTTATCCGACTCTTCTTACCACGATCATTATCATACCAGTTTATCTTGGAAAGGATATGGTCGATTTGTGGTTCAAAAGCTAAAATTTGAGTCAATTAAATCTTGGGTAGTTCAGGCAGTAAATAGGAGTTCTTTTATAGGTTTTGACACGAACCCATTTCTCTGGGCAACATCAAGAAACACACAAAGAAAATCATAGAATCCATCAGCGTTGAACAGTCCAATTGGTTTCTGGTGTATGTTCAATTTCGCCCAAGATAGTAATGTAAAACTTTCCTCTATTGTGCCCAAGCCACCTGGCAAAGCAATAAAAGCATCAACACGGTTAACCATTTCTACCAGTCATTCAGACATACCAGGCACAATTAGTTCTTCTTTGTTTGATGGTCCAATAAGATTCGCATCTGCCAAGGGTTTTGGGATGATTCCCAAGACTTGACTGTCTCCTTCCTGTACAGGCCTTGAAACGACCCCCATTAGTCCAAGATTGCCACTGTCATATACTAGGTGTATATTCCTTTCAGCTATGGTTTATAACCAATACTAGCACCGTAAAACACACAAATATTTATAACTCGTCTCCTTGAAGTGGCTTCCATTTTATGTATTTCTTATTCAAATCTGGATGCCTTCAATGTTGGATAGTTATGGCCCATAGCATCACTATTTGTACAGATCATGGTGTTGTTGTACAAATTAACTATGTGATAAAGGAAATTGCTCTTATATCATTTGTAATTAGATTAACAAGATGTATAAATGATAGAAGGTCCATATGATTAGTTCCGGATTGAGATGATATGAGACAGTATCAATCCATGAAGGTTTAATCATTAAATATCGCTAGTCATAGTATTATCGAGATTGGACATCGATAATACGGAATAGACTAGTATTGCACTTGTGCTCGTTGTGTGAGCATAACGATATAGTTCTCATATATTTGGGTATATGATACTCATGCAAGTGTAATAGAAGGTTGTGTTTACCGATGGTATGGAAACAGCTTCGCTCTATATAGACCCCTCAGAATTCCATTGGTAGTATGACTATGTGTCTATGGAAGTCCGAATCAGGGTAGGTGTATTTGGTCTTAACCTGAGACTTGCACCGCTAATACTTGCGACAATCAATATACTTTGGTTTTGGTCGTTCAGGGCTTTAACAGGTTCTGTGTACGCCTCTTCTGGATATATTGAGAATCGTAGTGTATTGGGTGTGATGTCGAGATGGAAGTATCACTCCAGTCATAGTGGAGATGATGATCACATAGGATACGGAACTAGTTCTCTTATATGCTGCAGCAATCGGGATATTATGACTAGGTCATGTTTATCCGATTATAGAGACTAGTTACCAGAGATCCGATATGTGCTTCGTACGAGGGAGAAACGATTCCAGCCACAGGCCTTGCACGTGACATCCGATACTGGATCGAAATACGCAATACTACGTATACTACACCTGAGATAGATCACATATTCCAGTAAGAATATTTCTGGAGAATTGGGTAGGCATGATGTTTTGCTAGAAGCCAACCATGTCTTGTAAATCGGTAAAAATGTAGTACTAGGTATATACGTGTTCGCATAGTCCGACGACCAGATTTACTACCAACATATCCGGGGATCTCATGGGTCGTTTCCCGAAGATTCACCGATGACGTACGACTCGCACTTTATTAATCTGGGATTAAATATAAGAGAGATAAAATTAATCTAGGATTAATTTCGGATATATTTTATATGGGATAAAATATTATTTAAAGAGAGAGAACGATTAATTTGGAATTAATCGATAAAATAATATATTTGATATATTATACGAAATTGGATTTCGACATGGAATTAAAATTAGATTTTAATCGGGCGAACGAATTAATTTAGAATTAATTCGATAGCGATGTGAATAGTAATTTTACTAGGCATAATTATTTAATTACGTCGCAACGGAAAATTCGTTAATTCAGAATTAGCGAACCCGAACCCGGGAGTGTTTGCGGGCGCACTCGCATTGTGAATTTAAGTGCGGCCCACAAGTCACAACAAGCGTCAAACCACTAGTCACATCAAACGTCAAATCACTTGTCACTTTGAGTGATGTGATGTCTAGTCAATTTTGATGTGAATAGTGATGGAAGTTGATGGTGGTGGTTGTAGGCTTAAATGCCTTTGACTTTTTGAAAGTTGAATTTGTGTATTAGATACACAAATCTCTAACAACCAGAAACTTAACACACATTTTTCTCTCCTCTCCTCTCCATCTCTCTCGGCCAAGGGCCATTTTTTCTTCTTCATTTTTCTGCTATTGCCGTGAATTGAAGGAGAATCAAGGGAAATTTTGTGGAAAAATTTCTGGAGTGCTAGCACACTTTAAGGGTCTTACGAAGGTGATAGGGAAACCGACTTGTGAGATTGGAATCACCATTCGAAAGCTTGGAGCTTGGACCGAAAATGGAGGAGCACAAACTACCCACTACCGAGAACCTTGGAGGATAAAAGCTTGAAGGTTTTGATGTTCCTCGAGTCGCAAAAGCCGATCGTTGTAAGTATGATTTCGCCATGCTTTTACGAGTATTCACATATATGTTTCATTGCTTGAAATCGATCCTTGGGACTTAATAGAATCCCAACAAAGGTATCTTGAGCCATTTTGAGCATGAAACTTGATTAGGGTAAAATTTGGGTAAATTGATTTTGAGCATGTTTGAGTGAAACTACTTGTTTGAGCATGCTTGTAAATGAATGACTTTGGTTTTTTGTGATCAATTTTGTGAAAATTGGATTGGATCATTTTTCCCCTAAATGTGAGGCTTGGCCGAGACATATAGATGCCCTAAAGTCATGGTATTTTTTGTTTCTTTGATCATTGGATGACTTGAAATAATTGGGTAATTTTGATTGTGGATTTAATTTGATTGAAACCGAATCTCACAAATAAAACCCCAAAATGCCGAGACTTGATTAACATGGAAAATGATTGATTTTTTATTCAAATATGTTGGACATGTTTTGATGATAATGAACATAATTAATTGTACAAATTTGTGTTTTGGAAATGTTAATTTGGGTAATTAATTATGGCATACATTTTAGGTTAATTAAGTTATGAAATTTGGAATTTGGTAATTTAATTAATTGGGCCTATTTTGGAAATTGGGCTTGAAAAGTTATAATTGGGCTTAATGGGCTTGGTTGTACCAATTTTATTTTAGGCTAATTGGTTGGATCCAATTGGGCCCAAAACAATATATCCATAAAGTCCAATTATGACTTAAATGGACCTTTAATATTAATTGGGCCTAAATTGGTTTCTTGGAAAATAAGGGCGATTCCTTAAATGGGCTTTGGTATTTGGGTTTGACCCATATTGACCAAAAGTCCATGCCTTAGAAATTAATTAAAACCCCATTGGACTTTGAATTAAATTACATTGGATGTTAATCGGGCTTTGAGACCCGTAACAATTAGATTTAGAATCAAAGTCGTAAAGATACTTTAAAAAGTGTAATATTTAATTTGGAATTAAATAAGTGAGTTAGTATTAAATACAAATTAAATTGGATTTAATGTTGTAGTGTAATTTAATTCAGGAATTCGTACTTTGAGTACTTATTCGCAAAACGAGTTTGACTCGCGCAAAATAAAATCGTTGTTTGAACAATGGATGGTCATTAATTTTCAGATTAATTAATTGGATTAGATTTATTGATAACATGCTTGTGTGAATACATGGATGCGATGTATGAATAATGTATATCGGATGGATATTAGATGGGTGAGGGCAATTTTGGAAATTGTTGTAATAAATTTAGAATTTATTAAATTGGACATGCGTGTTCAGCCTATTACCTCCTTACTCTTTGTATTTCTCTTCTCACCTATTCCCCTCAATGTAAATGAGTTTCTTTAGAAGTGTTATGTAATCGGGTAGAAGTAATACTTGTGCTAGCGGGAGAGAGGAAATGGAGAGATTTGTTCTAGGAACAAAGTGTTTAAATATCCATCCGCATATCATTACTATATTTATTTACTTACGCGCCTTATTATGTGTTTAGAATGCATGCTTAAGGGTGTATGATGATGAGACCTAACAAAGATAATTAATTGGTTGCCAATTACGCGAAAAAACCCTCAACATCATATTAAGCGTTTTTCCTTCCATTGAGTGATTCTTACTCAAGATCCAAGACTGGCACTGGTTTGTTGGCCAAGTCAAGACCTTTTTCCGTCGAGGATGTGTTTGAATCTTGAAGGCTTTGTTCCATATTGGTGTCTTGTCCAAGTTGTGATTTGTTGGCCAAAGTCAATATCACTTCTTGTCCATCGACATTGATTACGAAGCTTTCCAATGTCAATGGGTTCCGCTTAACTGGGATCACTAAGTTTGTTGTGCCAAAGCCAAGGCTTAGTTGATTCAGAGGAAAAAGGTTAGGCATATATTTGATATATTGGCATATATAAGATATATTTTTCGGACTTGGATGTCCACCTACTGGATCTAGGAATTGGATGGGATCCAATTGATCTTAGAGATCTACCTAGTTAATTATCATACAATTTGTTGGCCAAAGTCAAGATTGTGTGTTATTTAACGGGATCCTAGCCCACTAGGAAACAAGGTTTCCTGAGTACTCAACAGTGGGTTAGAGGCTCGCCGAAAAATAGTGGGAGGCAAGTATTAAATTTGCAATATTCGTTTAGTTACTTGCCATACGCGCTCATTACAAATATTTCGTCAAATAAATTAATATATTAGTTGGACTAATATTTAATGTTGTTTTAAATTAAACAGTTGGACTGTATTCAAACTATTTCAATTGATAGTTGATTTTATAATTGGATTATAGTAATCAATATAATTGAATTTAACCATTTAAATTATAGTTGATTATATAGTTGGACTATAGTAATCATTATAATAAATAGTACCTAAAATCGTTGATTTGATAGTTAGACAATTGGAATCAAGATAAATTGAAAGATTAGTTTTTAAAACATAATCCTGGGTGAAAATGTATTTAAACGACTTTAATTTTCAAATTGGGAATAATCTCAGGATAGCCCTGAAAAGCGAGAAGTTACTTTATTTGATATAGTGACGTCTCGAGCCTAAGCCAAGAGTAGGGCAAATAGTAGAACATGATATTTAGAATATTCATGTGATGATAACTTTAGTGCTTAATCCATTAAGCTTGCCAAATAGACTCCTTAATTTCTTAGTCAGAACTAAGGATTAGAAACTTATAGTATGATATTGAAATTGAAGGATCTTCATTGATCTATCTTTAGATCTTAGAATTACTAAATTGCAATAGTAAACTCTTGGAGAGTTAATGGCTATTCTAAAGGAGACAAAGCCAAAGTTTGCAATAAGGCAAGAAGCGCAAGACGCATCTTACTTCGACAATCCAGAAGGCTAAGGCTTGGCCAAAGGCTTCTGAAGTGTGGAAAAGTGGCAAAGGCAAAGTCATTAGAATCTTCTGGGAAGATAACGGACATATCCTAAAATGTCTGCCTAAATTGTGGCAAACGGGGTCACTGGAAGCGTGATTTCCATATGGACAAGGCAGACATAAAGGAAGTGAAGACGGTGCAAGGATCCAGCTTCAAATATGTTTGTCATCAATATGTTCACTACTAGTATTAAAATTGGATTTTAGATACTGAGTGTGGTACATAAATATGTACGGGTGTGTAGAATCTTCTATTAGCAGGATATTAACTTCAGTTGAGATTCATCTGCCAATCGGAAACGGGACAAAAGTCGTTGTTTTAACCGTAGATACCTAAGTTTAGGAACTACACTTCGGGTGTGTACTTAAATTAGGAAACTGTTAAAATATAACTAGTTTAACTAGAAATATTATCTCTATATCAGGGTTTAACCCGTTGCGGGTATACCTTTATATTCTAGAACACTAAAGTGTTTCATTTTATAAAGATGATATTGAGATACACACATTATATGTGAATAACAGTATTTTTATATTTTGAATATAAATTAATCTCAAACTTATAACATGACAAATAAATAGCTCAAACTGAATTAATCAGTTGAGACTTATAAGTGGCATTGTTGTCTGTGACACAATTAACGAGACTCGTATATCCACACTTTCGAAGAGTGGATACTAGGACGGATTTGATACTATTCAAATAATGTCTTGAATCTAGTTTATTAGGCAAAATGCCTATAACACCTTTACTTGGTAAAAGTGAAAGTATCACCGATCTGTTAGCCCTTGTTCATAGACATAAGTGGGACCATATCTAGCTAGGCTAGATGTGGATATGAATATTTCGTGACATTTACGGATGTGGCTTCGCATTATGGTTATGTGTTTCTTCTGAAACACAAATCGGAAACTTTTAGAGTTTCGACACGAAGTAAACAAACAGATCGGCTATAGTTTTAATACCGTAATGGTTAGACCATGATGAATATACTTAAGCAATAATTTTCTCATATACTTGAATAAGTATAGTATTCTTTCAATGAGGAATCCTCCCGGAACACCTCAATTTGACGGTGTGTCTGAACGGACAAACCGAATTTTGTTAGACATGATAAGGTTAATCATGAGTCGCTCTGAGCTACCATTTCCTTCAACGGATACACATAAATAGTTCATAACTTATTTTGAATAAGTTTCCATAAAAATCTGTTAAACAGACTTCATATTAGATATGAAGAGGAAAGAAACTGGATTTTCTCATTCCTGAAGATTTGGGAATGCTAGGTATATATTTGGATGATACCAAACTATAACCCAAATCGGATAAGTGCCTAAATTGTTGGTTATCCTAAGGAAACCAAAGTATAGTACTTATACAACTCACTAGAGAACAATGTAATTGTTGCTCGCCATGCATTTTTCCTTAGAGGAATACCTATATGAAGTGGTAAGTGGGAAGAAAGTAAAACTCGATGAAAATCAGAGTAATACTATTCAAGGCACCGATTCCTTAATGGAACACAAATAGTTCATCAAGGATGAAACTATACCAATAATCCTCGAATACACAAGAACCACATAGGTCGGAGAGAGTCAGAAAACAACCTGGGAGGTATGGGTTTCTGATCTCACCTCATAAAAATGTCAATCTTATTGAGGAATACGAACTGACTACGTATGAGGAAGTGATACAAGGTATCGACTCCCTATTATAGCAAAGTGTCATGATGTCCGAAATGGATTCCATGTATACCAACCGAGTTTGGATACTAGTTGATATACCGCAAGGCATTGTGCCTATTGGTACTACATAAGTCTTCAAGGAAGACATACACGGAAAGCAACATACCAACGTACTAAGCTAGGCTTGTAGCGAAAAGGTATCGTTATCAACATTGTGTAGATTACGACGAAACCTTTTAACAGTTGCCATGGTTAAATCTATTTGGATAATGCTTGTTTAATGCTGCATGTTTCATTTATGAAATATGGTAGCTGAATGCCAAAACTGCTTTCCTTAATGGAAACCTTTTGGAGGATGTTTACAACATCCTAATGGTTTTATCGTACCAAAACTAGCAAACAAGGTTTGCAGGTTATTCGATCCATGGATGGATTGAAGCAAGCATTAAGTTATTGGAACTAGCGTTTTGATGTAATCATAATGGTATATGATTTAATTCAAAACGAAAATGATTCTTGTGTATATAAGGAGGTTAGTGGGAGCGCACTGACAATGAATGTCCTAAGTAATGATGACATGCCATTTCTTGGAAATGATATTCCCATAATACAATTGGTTAAAACTTGGATTTCGTAAAAATTATCCGTAGAATTCTTGGGAGAAACAACCTTTATTCTAGGAATAAAGATCTACTAGGATATATTTAAAATTGTTGATACTCTCCGAGAACTCGTACATTGAAATAAATGTACGCGGCCTGGTGTCTCATATACTTTGAGCATATAGAGTCACAATCGGGCCAATCCACGTGATAGTAATTGGATTGATGTTAAGAACATCCTTTAGTATCTTAGATGATCTAAGGATGCTGTCTTATACTATGGAGAATGAGAACTTGAAGTGACTGGGTTCACTGTTGCAAGTTTCCCAACCGATAATAACGACTATAGGTCGTAACAACGGTACTATAAGGTTTGAATAACGGAACAGTGAGCTGGAAATCTTCCATGCAAGATGTTGTTACTGGATAAACAACAAAAGTTGATTATTGTTGCAGCTGAGGCAGCAATAGAAGTCATTTGGGTCGATAATAATCCTAATCAGATTAGGAGTAGTTCTGTTAGCAGCTGAGCTAGGCTTCAGCATGGGCTAAAGAATTAATGGTCTCATCAACGATCCAGATAAATACTTTAAATATTCATCTGATTCGTTCGGATCATACATCGTGGTGATGTGATGATCGTATAAATCGCATCAGATGATAGTCATGCAAATCCGCGGACGAAAACATTTCCTCAGCAGAAGTTTGAGCGAACCGTACATAGTTCGGGTGTAGGACACTTGAGTGATTGGCTATAGGCCAAGTGGGAGATTGTTGGACAGTTATGGCCCATAGCATCACTATTTGTATAGATCATGGTGTTGTTTTACAAATTAACTATGTGACAATGGAAATTGCTCTTCTATCATTTGTAATTAGATTACCAAGATGTATAAATGATAGAAGGTCCATATGATTAGTTTCGGATTGAGATGATATGAGACAGTATCAATCCATGAAGGTTTAATCATTAAATATCCATAGTCAGAGTATTATTGAGATTGGACATCGATAATGCGGAATAGACTAGTATTGCACTTGTGCGCGTTGTGGGAGCATAACGGTATAGTTCTCATATATTTGGGTATTGAATACTCATGCAAGTGTAATATGAGGTTGTGTTTACCGATGGTATGGAAATAACTTCGCTCTGGATAGACCCCTCAGAATTCCATTGGTTATATGACTATGTGTCTATGGAAGTTTGATTCAGGGTAGGTGTATTTGGTCTTAACATGAGACTTGCACCGCTAATACTTGCGAAAATCAATATACTTTGGTTTTGGTCATCCAGGGCTTTAACAGGTTCTGTGTACACCTCTTCTGGGTATATTGAGAATCGTAGTGTATTGGGTGTGATGTCGAGATGGAAATATCACTCCAGTCATAGTGGAATGATGATCAAATAGGATACGGAACTGGTTCTCTTATATACTACAGCTATCGGGATATTATGACTATGTCATGTTTATCCGATTTTAGAGACTATTTACCAGAGATCCGATATGTGCTTCGTACGGGGGAGACACGATTCCAGCCCCAGGCCTTGCACGTGACATCCGATACTGGATTGAAATACGCAATACAATGTATACTACGCCTGAGATAGATCACATATTCTAGTAAGAATATTTCTGGAGAATTGGGTAGGCATGATGCTTTGCTAGAAGCCAACCATGTCTTGTAAATCGGTAAAAACGTAGTACTAGGTACATACGTGTTCGGATAGTCCGACGACCGGATTTACTACCAATATATCCAGGGATCTCATGGGTCGCTTCCTAAATATTCACCGATGACGTACGACTCGCATTTTATTAATCTGGGATTATTTATAGGAGTAAAGAAAATTAATCTGGGATTAATTGCGGATATATTTTATCTGGGATAAAATATTATTTAAAGAGAGAGAACGATTAATTTGGAATTAATTGATAAAATTATATATTCGATATATTTTACGAAATTGGATTTCGACACGGAATTAAAATTAGATTTTAATTCGGGCGAACGAGTTAATTTAGAATTAATTCGATAGCGACATGAATAGTAATTTTGCTAGGCATAATTATTTAATTACGTCGCAACGGAAAATTCGTTAATTTAGAATTAGTGAACCCGAGCCCTGGAATATTTGCGGGCGCACTGGCATTGTGAATTTAAGTGCGGCCCACAAGTCACATCAAGCGTCAAACCACTAGTCATATCAAGTGTCAAACCACTAGTCACATCAAGCGTCAAAGCACTTGTCACTTTGAGTGATGTGATGTCTAGTCACTTTTGATGTGAATAGTGATGGAAGTTGATGGTGGTGGTTGTAGGCTTAAATGCCTTTGACTTTTTGAAAGTTGAATTTGTGTATTAGATACAAAAATCTCTAACAACCAAAAACTTAACACACATTTTTCTCTCCTCTCCTCTCCATCTCTCTCGGCCAAGGGCCATTTTTTCTTCTTCATTTTTCTGCTATTACCGTGAATTGAAGGAGAAGCAAGGGAAATTTTAAGGCAAAATTTCCGGACTGCTAGCACGCTTTAAGAGTCTTGCGAAGGTAACAGGGAAACCGACTTGTGAGCTTTGATTCACCATTCGAAAGCTTGGAGCTTGGACCGAAAATGGAGGACCACAAACTGCCCACTACCGAGAACCTTGGAGGACAAAAGCTTGAAGATTTTGATGTTCCTCGTGTCGCAAAAGCCGATCACTATAAGTATGATTCCGCCATGCTTTTACGAGTATTCACATATATGTTTCATTGCTTGAAATCGATCATTGGGACTTAATAGAAACCCAACATTCAAGAGTGCAATGATGAGTTGAATTTATAACACATGAAAAAGGGTGAGTAATAATAGCACTAGTACCTGCCAAATGACAATATTAGCTAAACAGTAAAATATATCGTGAAAGTCAAAAAGTCTGGATCCTATCTGAGAAAAGAAAATAACAAAACAAATCTCAATTATTAGATAAATACAAAGAGAAAATAATATTTACAAAATTTAACGGCTTGAATGACGTCTATGCGTCGGAGACAAGCTTCCCATCCAATTTTCTTATAAATTAGCAAACAATATCTTTTAGAGTCAGATTCCTGAGACTTAACTGTTGTCTTTCTTTCGAAATTGTGTAAATAACATGTGAATTGCATGATGCACTTAAGAGTCTTAGATATGTCATACAAAGACTCCTTACTCAAGCCATCCCTAATGAATTTAATTTTATCTTCACGGTTATCAGACACCATTCCTAAAAAATGACAACGAGTATTATCATCATGCGTGCACATTTATAGCAAACACCCATTCTTTTAGCTTTTCTCTTTTTAGCATAGTTGCTTCTTCCTAAACCAGACAGATATTAAACAAAAGAGTCGGAGGACTCACCTGCCAATCGGACCCGTGCTTCAATAATCCAACGAATATTGTTAGGAATACCTTTGATCATCAGTATTCTCATTCGTTCCATGCGAGCCTTGTAGACTTTCATCAGAGATTTTTAAAGGAGGGAAGGAAATTGCTTGTGAAGATTTGAGAGAACTTCTTCCATTATGAAATGTGTCTTTACTTATAAAATGAAACAAAAAAAAAATAAAAAACAGACCAAATCACAATATATACAAAAATTGCATGGGTTGCCTCCCTACTACCGCTAAGATTAACGTCTTCAGTTAGAGATGACTGCGCGAACGTTAGGCTGGATATGAAAGTGTTACACTTTCTTTTTGTCACTAAATTGATTCTCCCCAGTAGTGTTTAACACGCTGGCTGTTAACTTTGAATGTGTTGTTCGATTTGGGGTAGTATATCTCGACAACTCTGTAGGGTAACACCTGAGTAATCAAAAATGGTTCTGACCACTATGATTTCAGCTTTCCAGGGAAAATTTTCAATTGTGAATCGTATAACAACACATGCTGCGCTGGCTCCAGTTATTTGCTCACTATTTTTTTATCATGTCATTTCTTCGTCTTTTCTTTGTACAGTTTGGCATTCTCATAAGCCTGTAGGCGAAATTCCTCCAATTCGTTAAGTTGGTATAGTCGTTTCTCTCCTACTACTTGTAGATCAAGATTTAACTTTTTTAGTGCCCAGTACGTCTTATGTTCAAGCTCCACTGGAAGATGGCATGCTTTCCCAAACACCATTCGATATGGGGAAATACCTATGGGTGTTTTGTAAGCTGTCTGGTAGGCCCATAATGCGTCATCCAGTTTTTCATACC
This sequence comes from Zanthoxylum bungeanum, assembly GCA_019454045.1. NCBI lineage: Eukaryota > Viridiplantae > Streptophyta > Magnoliopsida > Sapindales > Rutaceae > Zanthoxylum > Zanthoxylum bungeanum. The sequence continues at coordinate 87,765 of SKCR01046137.1, read as the reverse complement.
AGTATTTCCTTGTTGATCCAACAATTTTCTCCAAGATTCTTTTGATCTCCCTGTTTGAAACTTCAACCTGTCCATTTGACTGTGGATGGTAAGCAATGGAAACTTTATGAGTAACTCCGTATTTGGATAGGAGTGCATCGAAATATCTGTTGCAGAAATGTGTGCCACCATCACTGATAATTGCCCGAGGTGTTCTGAAGCGAGGGAAAATATTCTTTTTAAGGAATTTTATCACCACTTTTGAATCATTGGATGGCAGTGCAATTGCTTCAATCCATTTGGAGACGTAGTCTACTGCAACTAGTATGTATAGTTGTAACTTTCCAAAAAAAAAAACTAGTATGTACAGGTTTCCGAATGATGGAACAAAGGGTCCCATAAAATCAATCCCCATACATTAAAAATCTCCACTTCCAGAATATTTTGCAGAGGTCCTTCATTTCTCCTTGAAATATTTCCCGTTCTCTGGCACATGTCACATTGAAAAGTAAATAAGTAAACATCCTTAAACAGAGTGGGCACGAACAAACCTGATTGAAGGACTTTGGATGTAGTTTTATTCCTGCTAAAGTGTTTGTCGTATGGTGATGAATGATAATGCTACAAAACACTGTTGACTCCTCATGTGGAAGACAATGTCTCAGTAATTGATCAGCACAATGTTTGAACAGATACGGTTCATCCCAGACATTGTGCTTGATTTCTTTGAAGAAATTATTTCATTGCTGATATGTCCATTCCAACGGCCATTTTCCTGATACTATGTAGTTGACATAGTCAGTATACCAAGGGACATCATGTTGTTTCATAGCAAACATTTATTCATCTGGAAAAGTTTCTTTGATTGTCAATTCTTTGCTGGTTGTTTCTTCATTCTCAAGCCTCGATAAGTGATCTGCCACTTGGTTTTCCATCCATTTCATGTCTCAGATCTCCACGTCAAATTCTTACAGTAGAAGTATCCAACGAATCAATCTGGGTTTGGCATCTTTTTTTACGATCAGATATTTGATTGCTGAATGATCTGTGTAGACCACAACATTGGGACCCAACAGATATGAGGGAAATTTATCAAAAGCAAACACAACTGCGAGCAACTCCTTTTCAGTGGTTATGTAGTTGATTTGAGCTTCATTCAGAGTTCTTCTTGAGTAGTAAATGGCATAAAATTTTTACTTTGCGTTGTCCCAAAACTGCACCTACAGCAAAATCGCTATCATCGCACATCACCTCAAATGGAAGGGTCTAGTCTGGTGCTACTATGATGGGAGCAGAGACCAGCTTCTGTTTCAAGATTTCAAAAGCTTCGTGGAATTATTTAGTGAAGTTTAAAGGCACATCTTTCTCCAGAAGATTGCACAGAGGTTTAACAATCTTTGAGAAGTCTTTGATAAATCTCCTGTAAAAGAATGCATGTCCGAGAAAACTCTGAATCCTTTTGACAGATGTTGGTGGAGGTAGTTTTTCAATTATCTCGATATTTTCTTTGTCTACCTCGATTTCCTTTTGTGAGATCCGATGTCCCAACATAATTCCTTTCTGCACCATGAAGTGGAATTTCTCCCAGTTGAGTACCAGGTTGGTATATTTGCACCTTTGTAACACATTTTCCAGATTTTACAAGAAGTGGTCAAAAGAGTCTCCAAACATAGATAAATCATTCATGAAAACCTCCATACTCTGTTCCAGCATGTCTGAGAAAATGGCTATCATGCAATGTTGAAATGTGGAAGGGGCATTATATAGTCTAAATGGCATTCTGTGGAAAGTACAAGTATCATACGGACATGTAAAAGTAGTTTTCTCATGATCTTCTGGGGCGATGGAAATTTGATTATACCCCGAATATCCATCCTGAAAATAATAGAAATCATGTATCGCCAATCTGTCTAGCATCTGGTCAATGAATGGCAGCGAAAAATGACCTTTCTTTGTTGCTTTGTTCAGCTTCTTGTAGTCCATGCATACTCTCCATCCAGTTACTTTTCTTGTTGGAATCAGCTCGTTCTTTTAATTTATGACTATAGTAATTCCTCCTTTCTTTGGCACGCACTGCATAGGACTCACCCAAGTGCTATCAAAGATGGGGTAGATGATGCTGGAATCCAACCATTTGATAATTTCTTTCTTTACGACCTCTTTCATGATTGGAATTAGTCTCCATTGATGCTCCATTATGGGTTTGTACTCATCATTCATCAGAATTTTATGAATGCAAAATGATGGACTAATGCCTCGAATGTCTGCTATAGTCCAGTCAATCACTTTCTTGTGTTCTCTTTACACTCTCAGCAATTTTTCTTCATGTTCCAATGTTAGGGAAGAAGAAATAATCACAGGTAATTCAGAAGAGTTTCCTAAGAATGCATACCTGAGATGGCTCGATAGTAACTTTAGCTCCAGCTGCAAAGTTTCTTCAATCGAAGGCTTGATTCGTTCCTTTTTCGATAATTCCAGACTTTCCACATGTGGTGTCGATTTGAAGTGAAATGGCTTGTCAAGATAGTTGATACATTCCAGAATTTTAGCATCTAGCTCGCTGTCAGTCATGTTGGTGATGCAAGCTTCAAGTTTATCCATGGGAAGTGGCATTGCATCAGTATCCTGGATGATACTATCCACAACATCAATTCTGAAATATTTATCTTCCTTTTCATCACTCGGGGATTTCATGGCTTTGAAAACATTGAAGGTAACTTCTTGGTCCTGCACTTTCATGGTTAGTTCTCATTTTTGTACATCAATAATAATTCGACCTATAGCCAAGAATGGTCTCCCAATAATGATAGGTACATCTTTGTCTTCCTCTATGTCAAGGATAATGAAATCTGTTGTGAGAATGAGTTTTTCGACTTTGACCAGCACATCTTCAACTACACCTCTCGGAAATACGAGTGTTCTATCAGTAAGTTACAGAGAGACTGAGGTGGGCTTTGCTTCTCCAATTTTTCAGTTTCTTGTAAATATAAAAAGGCATCAAATTAACACTAGTACCTAAATCACATAAAGCTCTACTGATGTAATGTTCTTCAATAGTGCATAGGACAGTGAAACTACCAGGATCTTTCAACTTTGGGGGAAATTTCCTCTGAATGATGGCGATTCATTCTTCTGTCAATGCTACTGTCTCATAATCTCCCAATCTCCATTTTCGTGAAAGAATGTATTTCATGAATTTGACATAATTGGGCATTTCTTCCAACGCTTCTGCAAATTGAATGTTGATATGCAGTTTTTTGAATACCTTCAAGAATCGAGCAAACCGCTTGTCCGTTTTGTTTTTCTGGAGACGCTATGGAAAAGGTGGAGGTGGAGTGATTCTTTTTTGATCTTTTTCCTTTGCTTCTATTTCCTCCATTTTTGCAACTGCTTCTTTTGGAACTTCTTCAATAGAAGCCTTGATTCCAACATATTTGTTGATTTCAGTACCGTTTTTCAAAATAATGGCTTGACATTGCTCATTCCCTCGGTTTCTTAGATTTGCTTCTGTGTTGCCCGGAAGGTTACCTGGTGGTCTGTAACTCTGAGCATTGGCCAGTTGTCCAATTTGATTTTTCAGTGCTTTTATAGATGCAGATTGGCTTTGAAATATAGCATCGTATTTTTTTAACTAAGCTAGCACTTCTGCTAATCCCGGTTCTTTTTCATGCTCCTGGCCTTTGTTTTGTTGTTGGAATCCATGTGGTGGATAATTTTTTTGCCCTGAATTGTTGCTCCATGCGAAATTGGGGTGATTCCTCCATCATGGGTTGTAGGTGTTGGAATAAGGATTGTCCCCATGTCTGTTGAAATTATTGACACAATTCTCCGTCTCATCATATTGGTTTGTCTCTGGTGCTCCTCCATATGGTGAACTTACAGATCCAATATGCCTTGTGTGCTAAGAGTTTCCATGAATTTGCATATCTGATCTAGCTTGGCATTCACTGCTGTGTTGGCTCCAACTTCATAAATTCCAGTGATTCGTTGGATCATGCTTCTTTCTGTTGGCCACAAGGAATTGTTATTGGCCATTTCTTCAATTAGGTCACAGGCTTGATCTTCTCCTTTTACCATTAGAGCACCTCTAGCAGCAGCATCAATTGTGGTTCTCATTATTCTAGAAAGTCCATTATAGAAAGTTTGGACTTGTAGCCACGTTGCAATTTCATGCTGAGGACATTTTCTAAGTAAATCTTTATACATTTCCCAAGCTTCGCATAGGGATTCTGAGTCATGTTGCATAAAGGATGCGATGTCATTCCTCAACTTTGCAGTTCTAGCTGGTGGAAAGTACTTTGTAAGGAATTTGGTGGCTAGAGTGTTCCAAGTTGTGATGGAACCTTCTGGTAGTGAATATAGCCAATCTTTAGCTCTATCTTTCAAGGAATATGGAAAAACTCGCAATCTCATTGCTTCTTCAGCTGCTCGATTGTAATTGAAAGTGCCCCAAACTTCCAGGAAGTTACTGATGTGGGCATTAGGATCTTCATTTGCATTCCCCCCAAACTGAACTGACTGATGTATCATCTGAATGCATGTTTTAATGTCACATGCATTTGTGGGTAAGGGAGGAAGTACAATACAAGAAATGAAGCCGTCAACCACCAGAATGATTCTGTCTTGAATGGGAATTGGTGGTGCAACTTCCAAAAGTTCAGGTTCCATATTGATCAGTGCTTCTTGGCCTTCTCTCCTTGGCCTTATCAACCGTCTAATGGTTCTTTCAATTTCTGGGTCAAGCGATCGGATCTCAAAGCTTCTGGTTCGTCTCATGTAGTGTTTAAAAACTTGAAACACAAGAAAACAGAAATAAAATAAAAAGAAATTAGACATAAGTAAAGGTATCTAACCCCAAAACTAATAGTGAAAGATAAATAAGTCCCCGGCAATGGTGCCAAAAACTTGACCGATGTGTAATCACATGCGTATAACGTAAGCGCACGTATCATTCAAGTAGTAAAAAAAGTATCGATCCCACGAGGACTTTATACCTAAGCTATTAATTATGAAGCCAAATTTTTGCAAGTATCTAATGGATTGGTTGTTTGTTTGGATGGTGACTTTAAATTTAAAATAAGTGAAAACAGCACGAAAGTAGATTGAGGAAAATTCAAGATTATTAAACTATCCAGGGTTGTGAATCTTTCCAATATCTTTTTAAAGATGAAGTGGTTATTTCATGTTATGTAATATATTAGTTTACTAACCTGGAATACAAAATTATACAAAAGCCTTTGTCGATGGTCAGATGCAAATACACAATATAACCCAATTAATCATATGTCTATGTCAATCAAGTCACTTGAATTCATTAAGATTAAGTTCCAATTATGGTTACCCCCGCCCGACAGGTATATGTCTATCCTGTAAGGAAATCTATTAAAGGGTTATCTATCCTCAAATAAGATTGTGGGCTATTAAATCTAAGGCTGAAACCTAAAATTCTTTTGTCAAGTTTATTTTAAGTTTACCAGATCATTCTTATTAATGGCCAGTTAACAAGAAACATTAAGCTTAAGACTTAATAAGTAAACCTTTATATTACCCAAGACATGAAATAACCCCTTATAAACCAGTGATATTGGAATTCATCACAACCCCAGATAACGGGTTTAGTTACAACACATATTTACGGCTACTAAAAGCTTAATTAAAATAAAAGACATAAAGTAAATGCTAGAAATTAAATAAAGTAAATGTTGGAAAATAAATGCTGGAAATTAAAAATGTAAAAGTACAATAAAAGAAATTATGGGGTTAGAGGATCCACTTTTATTACTACTATTTTATATATCTCCCTTATTATAATTGATGAGCGAAAAATATATCACTATTTACCGCCCCTTTTACTTAATATTTTGTATAGTATTTCGGGTTTTATAAACGTTTTGATGTATTTTAGTTTATTTTGTAGATAAAATAAAATCGGGACTCAATGGAATCATTCAGGATGAAATATGGAACAAATAAGGACAAAAATTGGACTTGACATATGGATTTTGGAGGTTGGAAACTTGAAATGGCGTTCTAACGAAGTGCAATTTCAGAAAATTTAAACTTTGTGCAATTGTCATATTTTGGCCATAACCTTTTACTCCGATATCGGATTGAGGTGATTCAAGTTCTAGATTAAAGAAGACTTAAAGTTCTAAAACTTTAAAGTTCATAATAATTTCGAATTCTGATGTTTCTATGACCAAAATTGATAAAATATTCGGAAGTGTGTTTTGTACAATTATTTAAGTCATTTTCAGAATAAAAAATAATAAAAAAATAATAATAAAAATTGTCAAACTTCCACCAAACATGCTTGCATGTTTGGCGGAGGATTTGGTGCCATGTTTGATGGAGCAATTGGTGGAGAAATTGGAGAAAGCCTTTAGTTTTTCCTATGAATACCAAGCCATTTTATTTGTAAATCCCATGCTTTCCTTAGGTTTTTGTAAGGAATTTAAGGATTGCATCTTGTTTGTATTATTTTCAGTATTTTAATTATGTATTTTATTTTCAGTAATAGTAATAGTTTATTTTCTTTTCTTTCTTTTATGTTTAGTAGTTAAATTTCCGCTGGGGGAATGGTGAATCTTTTATTATTTTAGTTTAGATCAATCTCCCTTAATTATAATATGGAAATTATAATTTAGACTAAAGGTTATATCGCCTTAATGGCTGGTTTTATTTATTTAACGTAATGTGACACAACCTATATGGTCGGTCTTTAGGTGACAGATAATTACCACCTATATTGTTGGTTTATGGACAAATGATAACACCGCATTTATGGTCGGTTGGAATTAATTAAAAATCTGACTTAATCAGGATACCGCCTATATGGTCGGTTGGTAATATCACTAATAATTTCTATATTATAATAAGTTAGATTTCTAAATTAGAAATAGTAATGATGGATCCCATAATCCCATCATTTTATTTTTATTTTAGGGAAGTGATAAAACACAATATTCACATGCTTAATAATTGATTTAATTATATATTGGGTAATTCCTTAGTTGTTTATTGAATCTTAAGCTTAATGCTTCTTGTTGCTTGATCACCAATAAGATTGATGTGGTAAATTTAAAATGAACTTGATGAAGTGATTTTAGGTTTCAGCCTTAGATTCAATAGCATACGATCTTCCTTGAGGATAAATAAACCTTTAATATATTTCCTTACATGATAGGAATATATCTGTCGGGCGTGGGTAGCCATAATTGGAACTTTAACTTAATGAATTCAGATAACTTGGTTAACATAGGAATATGATTAATTGGGTTATACTGGGTATTTGTGTTTGACCATCATAAGAGGCTTTTACATAATTTCGTGTTCCAAGTTAACAGACTTATTTATTACACATATATAAAAAAAATCAATTCATCATTAGAATAAAAATTGTGTGGAATCACAACCCTAGATATTTGTGTCTTTTGTTTATTTTCCTTACTATTTTCTTTTGTGTCTTTATTTATTTTATTTATTTAGCAAATCCACATTCAACCAACCAATCAAGGAAACAATCCATTCTCACTTTAATTAGATACTTGTAAATAAATAGTATCAACAATTAATAACAACAGTAGGAATTAAGTCCTCGTGGGATCGATATTTTTATACTACTTGAACGATACGTGCGTTTGCGTTATACTCGTGTGATTAAGCCTGTCATGTTTTTGGCGCCGTTATCGGGGACTTATTTTTCTTGAGTTATTAATTTTGAAGCTATCTAATTTACTTGTATCTAATTTTCTTTTTATCTGTAATTTTTATTTCCTTCTTTTATATTTTAGGTGATCGACATGGATCTTTATTGGGAGATAGAAAGATTACGAGCTTTATAAGAAGAAGATACACCTCAAATCAGGGAGTAAGTTTCCGGTTTTCTAAGGCCTGTTGTCTAGCCCAACAACTATCACTGGATACCAGAACCAAGCAATACTACATTTGGTCATCAGAATGCAATGGGGAGATGTGGGATATGCGATGGTAACCACATGAGCGATCAATGCATATACCTTTCAGGGTGGCAGAATTATTGGAATCATTCAAGGTACGAAGAACCATAATATTTCATAGAACCACATTTTCCATCTTATCCACCATCCACATACGATCTTCATTAAGAACCAGAACCATCAGAGGAATATCAATTGATTTACATGTTCAAAGAATGGTTCAAGGAACAGGAAGCTCAAATTGATGCACAATTTCATAGTCAAGCGGAATTCATACAGAGAATGACAGATCAAATCAGACAATTAACAGAAAACATGAATTACATATCTCATGAAGCAGATGACACTGATGAAGCCTTCGAGAACCAAGCATTTCATGATAACACTTTAGCAGAGGAGGAGGCTGAGCAGTATCAGGAATCTGAGGTATCAGTTCAGGAACTAAAACCAACAAAGTCTCGATTTGATTATTATTTTTCGGACTCTGACGAGGATCAAAAAGTAGAGCTGTTTATACCAACAAAAATTGAAGATGAAACTCTGTATCCTCAAAATGAAGATCTTGGAGCTTGCATTGCATAAATGTTTGAAGAAGAGCTACATGAGCAAGTCATATCAACCATAGAGGATGAATACCTAAAATTAGACACATATTTACATCCTCAAGTTGACATTTATGGAGCATGCATTTCACAGATGACAGATGAAGAACTGAATTCAAACATTTTAAAATACATCTATGAAGAAAAAGTGGAACAAGATTCAGGATAAATGGAGGAGCAAATGACCGACCATATTAAAGATCTCAGACATTCAGAATAAACATCATTGTTTTAGGGAGTACAAATCAAAGACATCACCCAGAAGCTTGACATGATGGAAATCTATTCAAAGTCAAGCACCATACAAGACCTCATGATTTTCTTTCCAGAATCATTAGAGTGACAGTTTAAAAAGGTGGCACAAACACTGAATGAGACAAAATTCTTTTTTCCAGTTTACAATTGGAAGAGACCCCTCAAAAGCAACTCATATGGGATTGTCTTTAATCGGACATCCAAAACAACGCCGAAACCTCCTTGACAGATAGATTTCAGTCATATCTGGCTGAAGACAAAAAATTTAGCGCTAGTAGGGAGGCAACCCATGCACTTTTTTATAATTTATGTTTGCATATTTTGTGTATACATGTTGTAGAATTTTTAATTTTATGTGTTATTTTTGTAGGGAAAAACACAATCAGAGCATTTAAGGCAAAGCAAGATGAAGAAATGGTGTTTGGCAATCACAAAAATGAGAGTTAATTCATTAATGATGGCTGAGTAAGGAATGAATTCTTGAGACGCATCATAATGGATTTGACATAATGTGACACCGCCTATATGGTCGGTCTTTAGGTGACAGATAATTACCGCCTATATGACTGGTTTATAGACAAATGATAACAACGTCTTTATAGTCAGTTGGACTTAATTGAAAATATGACTTAATCAGGATACCGCCTATATGGTCGGTTGGTAATATTACTGATAATTTTTATATTATAGTATTAGAGATTTCTAAATTAGAAATAGTAAAGGTGGATCCCGTAACCGTAGCATTTTATTTTTATTCTAGGGAAGTGATAAAACACAATATTCACATGCTTAATAATTGATTTAATTATATATTGGGTAATTCTTTAGTTGTTTATTGAATCTTATGCTTAATGCTTCTTGTTGTTTGATCACCAACAAGATTGATGTGGTAAACTTAAAATGAACTTGACGAAGGGATTTTAGGTTTCAGCCTTAGATTCAATAGCCCACGATCTTCCTTGAGGATAGATAACCCTTTAATATATTTCCTTACAGGATATAAATATACCTGTCAGGCGTGGGTAGTCATAATTGGAACTTGAACTTAATGAATTCAGATAACTTGGTTAACATAGGAATATGATTAATTGGAATATACTGGGTATTTGTGTTTGACCATCGGAAGAGGCTTTTACATACTTTCGTATTTCAGGTTAGCAGACTAATTTATTACACATATATAAAAAAAAATCAATTCATCATTAGAATAATATTGTGTGGAATCACAACCCTAGATATTTGTGTCTTTTGTTTATTTTCCTTAGTATTTTCTTTTGTGTCTTTATTTATTTTATTTATTTAGCAAATCCATATTCAACGAACCAATCAAGCAAACAATCTATTTTCCCTTTTAATTAGATACTTGTAAATAAATAATATCAACAATTAATAACAACAGTAGAAATTAAGTCCTCGTGGGATCGATATTTTTATACTACTTGAACGATATGCGCACTTGCGTTATACGCGTGTGATTACACCGATCAATAATATATTAACTTTGTGTGATAATTACCAACCGACCATATAGGCGGTATCCAGTTTAGTCAGGCTAAAACCAATTTTATAATTAAGTCCAACCGACCATAAAGGCGGTATCCTCATTAAGTCAGGTTTTAAATAGTTTATATATTATAATTAAGGGAGATTAATCTAAATATTAGTAATAAAATCTTTACATATCACCCCCAGCAATGGGGAGTTACCACCTCATTGCTGAATAGTAAAAACGGAAAAGTAAAGAAAAGAAAGTACTATTGAGAAAAGTAAATACTAAAAAGTAAAGAAAGGAAAATACTATTGCGTAAAAGTAAATAAAATTAAATACTAAAAGGTGTAAATAAAAAAATAGGATACAATCTTCTTAGTATTCTTAAGGAGTTCCTTAGAAGAAAGTATGAATTATAAATGAAATTGCGGCCTCTATTTAAAGAAAAATTTTGGCTTCACGCATCGCGACGCGCCGTTGATCTTGGACGCGTGGCAATCGGCTTCTGGGATAGTGACACGTAGCGTCGGCTAAATAATTAACTCAATTATTTGCTTGGAATTATGACACGTAAGAGTGAGCACGTCGCGATGGTGACGTCATCCATGACTTGTTCTATTGACAGCATGTGATGGCGACACGTGTCCGGCGCATGTTAGTAGATTTCTTGTGATATTGACACGTGGCATGCGCATGTTAGCAAGGCGCATTTTAGAAAAACTTATCTGATTGTGACATGTGTCCTGTGCACGTTAGCTGTCTCGGCGCATGTTAGAAGACAGCGTATTTTAGCAAAACGACGCATTTTAGCAGGAAATTTACATTTTTTCCATTTTTTTCCGTTTTCCACTATTTTGGCCCCGAATCACCTCCAGAGAGTCCTGTTATTTTATATATCTACAAAATACCACAAAACACATCAAAATATTAAGTTAAAGGAGTGGGAAATAGTGATCTTTTTACCACTCATCACATCCCAACAGAAAGGTGCATAGTTATGTAAGAAGCCAGAGATAAAGAAGAGTGAAGAGACAGAATAAGGCAGTGAAGTTCTATGGACACCCACCTAGGACAATAGAAAAAGAACAGAAAAAACCCGAGCAAGTATTAGAGTGTTTAGAAGATGTAAGATTCATTCCCTTCTCATAACATTCCTTCAAGTTGATCCAATACCCTTCAGATACTACATATAGATAGTGAGTTCACTCAGTAATGAGGAAAATCCCAAAAGGAAACAGAAGTAAGAAATCAAGATTAGATTTAAGAGTTCCAGTAGATCGAGATGTCAAAAAGGACGTAGAGAACTCCAGAATCCCCAAACCCAGACCCAGGTCCATTAATAGGCAAATAAAGGTCGTAAATAGAAACGATTAGTTACCTTACCCAAAGATATCTGAGGGAAACAATACCCTAAGCTGTCTAGTTTACAACCATTTAGTCATACCAGTTAAGGAAGTTGTTATGACAGAGCCTACCTCATACCTACCTTACATGAGAAATAGACCCTATCATGATACAAAGTACCAGAACAATAATACCGAAACCTATGAAGACATAAGATGTTTGCCCTAGCTCCTATTACCATAAATATAGGCGACCGTAAAAAGCCCGATGAAAGCTCATTTTTTAGAGATGAAAGACCTTGAAAGGCATATTACCCAGAAAATGAATAAGGATGCTTTGATGAAGTAAAGGAAAAAACTTAATATAGTCCAAAGATCTAGAGCCATTTAGGAGCGATAAGAGTATCAGTGTGGACAGTAGAATAAAGTTCCAAAGTCGAGACTTGAAGCTTATAGCAAGAGCAGAGAGCCGAAATCTAGGAAGTAATTAGGAGAATGAGTCACCATTAGTATTGGCAGCATAACTTAGAGCCAAGAGTTAGGATACAGAAGTAATTAAGAGGAATGCGAAAAGTAATAAGGAAATTTAGAATAATTAGGTATAAAGTTAACATAACGAGAAGATATTAGTGTAGAGAATTGATGATAGTTGTGAGGCCCCAAGACATGAAAGTAGTCGATCAGGTTCCTATAGAACAAATAACGACCCTTTTTTCTAGAAACCACGATTCCAATAAGCATATAGATATCTAACCAGATCATCACCAAGCTTAAGTGTTAAATAGAATGCGTATCCACAAATTCCTGTGGAATGTTTTTGTTCACTCCTCAACTTAGAAGCCTAGTAAAAAGAAGGATCAGTAAGGAGAGAAATTGACAGAATAGATGATTTGTGAGATGGCTAGATAGCCAAATCGATGAGTCCAATGAAACCTAGATAAGAGGCATGATATTGAATAGTACGAATCCATATCAAGATGAGCTAAGTTTGGTAACCACCGTTGAAATAAGGGACCCTAGAGAAGTAAAGATCTAGAAATATGAAGACACTAGGGATAGCAACTCTCATGAATATAGTGGACAACTTATAAGAGTCTCATCTTATTAAGAAAGAATGACTAGATAAGAGTGACACATAAACCAAAATATTCAGTAGAAGAGGCCTTAAGCAATTGAAGTTGGTAGAATTTTCGGAAAATTAAATATGTAAGAGTTTAAGGAACTACGATGAGAAAGAGATTTATGCAGCAGAGTAAACTTATTAAGGTGGAATAATAAAGAGAATATAGCAGCACTTTGAGAAAAAAAGTAAAGACTTTAGAAGGTTTAACAACAGACACAAAATAGAAATGAATGTAGAGGCGACACAAGAAATATTTTAGGGAATTTGACTAGAAAGGAATTTCACAGAATGAGTAGAGTGTTCGATGGTTGGAAATAATTAGAAGTAAGAGAAAATCAGGGAATCTTTAACAGTAGTACCTTATTGTGGGAATAGACATTATATATATATACACACACACACATGAGAGTCATAGGCTTACAAATTAGTCGTGTATGCAACTAGGTCACCATAAACAGAAAGGCCTCAGGCTAAGTTCCCACCCTCCCAACCCTTGTTAGACAATAGTAGCAGAGATGGACCTTGAAGGTTGCCTCAAGATAGTCCCAGAAGTAAGAGAATGCCTAATGGGAAGAGACTGAAACATCAAACCTTGGATGTAATACCAGAACATGATAGAAAAAGAAATAACTCTAAATAAGATATCTAGAAGATAAGTAATTAGATGTAGCAGTGAAGAGAATAAGTACTAGTTAAACAGTGACCAGGATGTAGGGGAAGAACGTTAAACATGACTAGGAACATGTGAAAGGTGATATGTTTCAGATAATGAGGTAAAGATGTAGACCACAGAAGTTTCAGGCATAAAACAGAGCACGAAAGAAGACAAAAAGGCCAACAAGTAAAAGGTTTGGAAGTGAAACTGTCAGAGTGCAAAAATAGTAAGAGAGAATACTTGTTGGACAATTATGACCCATAGCGTCACTATTTGTACAGATCATGGTGTTGTTGTACAAATTAACTATGTGACAAAGGAGATTGCACTCTTATCATTTATGATTAGATCACCTAGATGTATAAGTGATGAGAGGTCCCTATGATTTGTTCCTGGACGGAGAATGATATGAGACAGTATCAGTCCACGTAGGATAAATCATTAAATATCCCTACTCAGAGTATTATCGAGATTGGACATCGATAAATACGTAAAAGACTAGTATTGCACTTGTGCACGCTATGAGGCCATAATGGGCATAGTTCTCATATATTTAAGTATTGGATACTTATGCAAGTGTAGTAGGAGGTTGTGTTTCACCGATGGTACGGGATACAGCTTCGCTCCGGATAGACCCCCTCGGAATCCCATTGGTAGTATGACTGTGTGTCTATGGGAGTCCGAAATCATGGTAGGTGTATTTGGTCTTAACCTGAGACTTGCACCGCTAATACTTACGACAATCAATATACTTTAGTTGAGGTCGTCCAGGGATTTAACCGGTTCTGTGTACGCCAATACTGGGTATATTGAGAATCGTAAAGTATTGGGTGTGATGTCAAGACGGAAGTATCACTCCAGTCATAGTGGAGATGATGTCACGTAGGATACGGTATTAGTGCTCTTAAGTGCTGCCCGACCATTGGGATATTATGACTAGGTCATGTATATCCGATTATAGAGACTAGTTACTAGACATACGACATGTGCTTCGTACGGGGCAGACACAACTCTAGCCCCAGGCCTCGCACGTTACCATCTGATACTAGATCGATATGCACTATACGATGTATACTACGCCTGATACAGATCCTTCATTCCTGTAAGGATATTTCCGGAGAATTGGGTAGGCATGGTGCTTTGCTAGAAGCCAACCTTGTCTTGTGAATCGATAAAACATAGTACTTGGTACTTACGTGTTCGGATAGTCCGACGACTGTATTTACTGCCAACATATCCGGGGATCTCGTGGGTCACTTCCCAATGATTCATCGATGATGTATGACTCGCACTTTAATTAATCTGGGATTAATTTGATGAGAGAGAAAATCAATCTGGGATTAGGAGATATTTTATCTGGGATAAAATATCGTATAAAGAGAGAGAACGCGATTAATTTGGAATTAATCGGTAAAATAAATTTAATAGTTAAATTTGATTTTTCTATTTAATTTATTCGAATGGGCTAAAATTAATATATCGGATATATTAATATGAATTGGATTTCATTACGAAATTAAAGTCGGACTTTAATGCGAACGGACGAATTAATTTAGAATTAATTCGTAAACGACGTTCGTAATATTTTGCGTGGCATCGAAATTTAATTAAATTAGATTTAATTATTTAACGACGGAAGTTCGTTTAATCGGATTAAATGGAACCGAGCCGCGGCAAATGTTCGTAGAGATATTTGAATTTTGAATTCAAATATGTGGGGCCCATGTGTGGTAGGTGTACCTACCACCCAACTACCTTGTTTTGCTTTTAAAAACCATTTACCCACACCTACCAAGTTTAGGGTAAAAGGTGAAATGGTTTTACCTAAAATATAAAAGCAAAATATCTCTCTACACTTTGGTAACTACTATTATTCATTAGATGAATTTTTAGTAAACCCTAGACAATTTTTCTCTCCTTTTCTTCTTCAACATTCACGCCCAAGGGGCTGTGAACACTGCCCGGACCGTGAGCCATAGAGGGCATGAAGAAGTGGATTTTGTGGCAAGATCCAAGTGCTAGTACACTTCAAGAGGTATACGAAGGTGTTAGGGAAACCCACCCACGAGCCGGGAATCAAACGACGAAGATTCGAAGCTCAAAATCTCAACTCAAATCTGATTTTTCAAGGTAGTGGACTGGTCACTACAGTGGCGTTTTGGAGGGCAGAATTTCAGTTTTGTTCTTCACCAAATCGTCTCAACCGATCGATGTGAGTATTCTGCTACCTCCGTTGATGTGTTCACACATGTTTTTCATGGTTGTTATTGTTGGACAATTATGACCCATAGCGTCACTATTTGTACAGATAATGGTGTTGTTGTACAAATTAACTATGTGACAAAGAAGATTGATATCTTATCATTTGTGATTAGATCACCTTAGATATATAAATAATAGAAGGTCCCTATGATTAGTTCCTGGATTGAGAATGATATGAGACAGTATCAGTCCACAAAGGATTAATCATTAAATATCCCTAGTCAGAGTATTATCGAGATTGGACATCGGTAATGCGTAAAAGACTAGTATTGTACTTGTGCACGTTGTGAGGGCATAACGGGCATAGTTCTCATATATTTAAGTATTGGATACTTATTCAATGTAGTAGGAGGTTGTGTTTCACCGATAGTACGGGGGAAACAGCTTCACTCTGGATAGACCCCCTCGGAATCCCATTGGCAGTATGACTATGTTCCTATGGGAGTCCGAAATCAGGGTAGGTGTATTTGGTCTTAACCTGAGACTTGCACCGCTAATACTTGCGACAATCAATATACTTTGGTTGAGGTCGTCCAGGGCTTTAACCGGTTCTGTGTACGCCAATACTGGGTATATTGAGATTCGTAGAGTATTGGGTGTGATGTCAAGACGGAAGTATCACTCCAGTCATAGTGGAGATGATGTCACGTAGGATACGGTATTAGTGCTCTTAAGTGCTGCGCGGCCATCGGGATATTATGACTAGGTCATGTATATCCGATTATAGAGACTAGTTACCAAACCTCCGACATGTGCTTTGTACGGGGCAAACACGACTCCAGCCCAAGGCCTAGCACGTGACCATCCGATACTAGATCGATATGCACTATACGATGTATATTACGCCTGATACAGATCAATATATTCCTGTAAGGATATTTCCGGAGAATTAGGTAGGCATGGCGCTTTGCTAGAAGCCAACCTTGTCTTGTGAATCGGTAAAATGTAGTACTTGGTACGTACGTGTTCGGATAGTCCGATAATCGAATTTACTACCAATATCCGGAGATCTCATGGGTCGCTTCCCAATGATACACCGATGACGTATGACTCGCACTTTAATTAATCTGGGATTATTTTGATGAGAGAGAAAATTAATCTGGGATTAATTACTGAGATATTTTATCTGGGATAAAGTATCGTCTAAAGAGAGAGAGAACGCGATTAATTTGGAATTAATCGGTAAAATAAATTTAATAGCTAAATTTGATTTTTCTATTTAATTTATTCGAATGGGCTAAAATTAATATATCGGATATATTAACATAAATTGGATTTCATTACGAAATTAAAGTTGGACTTTAACACGAATGAACGAATTAATTTAGAATTAATTCGTGAACGACATTCGTAATATATTTAACGTCGCATCGATATTTAATTAAATTAGATTTAATTATTTAACGACGGAAGTTCGTTTAATCGGATTAAACGAAACCGAGCCGCGGCAAATGTTCGTAGAGATATTTGAATTTTGAATTCAAATATGTGGGGCCCATGTGTGGTAGGTGTACCTACCACCAACCACCTTGTTTGCTTTTTTGAAAAACCATTTACCCACACCTACCAAGTTTAGGTAAAAGGTGAAATGGTTTCACCAAAAGTTAAAGCGAAAAGGATCTCTACACTTTAGTATTTTATTATTCATTAGATGAATTTTTGAAAACCCTAGACAACTCTCTCTCTCTCATTTCTCTCTCAAAGTCACGCCAATGGGGCTGTGAAACAGCTTCTGGTTTGCCGTGAATGGCAAGAAGATTTTGGCCATTTTTGTTGCAAATTTGGCAAGTGCTAGCACACCGAGAGGCATATGAAGGTGTTAGGGAAACTCACCCACGAGCCGGGAATCATTAGATGAAGATTGGAGCTCGAAATCTTGGATTCTTTAAGACTCAAAACTTAAATTTTGAGCAGTGGACTGCATGCAGTGGGCGCACCTTGGAGGGCTGAAAAATGGTTTTGTTTGTCTTCAAATCGTCTCAACCAATCAATGTAAGTATTCCGCAACTTCTTTGATATGTATTTCACACATCTTCATGCTTGTTTGATGATCTTGGGACCTAGAATAAAACCAACAATGGCATCAAGAGCCTAGGTTCAAGCATGAAATTTTAGGGCTTAAAATTTGGTAAATTTGTTTTGAGCATGATTTGAATGAATTGATTGTTTGAGTATGCTTATAACATGTTTAATTGAAGATTGGTTGGATCAATTTCATGAAAATGATTGGAATAATTTTCCCCAAATTCTAGTGGTGGCCGAATGTGAAGTGATTTTGGGAATCTTGGATTTTTTGATTTGAACATTGGATGTATATAAAATCATGTAAGATATTGTTAATTTGAGATTGAATTGGATTGAATTTTGAATTGGACAAATATCCCCAAATATACTTACTTGGCCGAATACTTTATGCCTTTTAAAGTCTTGTAATTTTGATTTTAGACAATTGGATGTGTGGAAATCATTCGGGAAGTTAATTTAATGTGATTGTGGTTTAATTGGATTGAAACGAATTGGACATAAAATCCCTCCCTTGGCCGAGAGCTTTGAGCATGTATATGGGTTTGATTTTTGATTAATGTGTTGGACATGTGATGATGATGAAAAGCATGATTAATTGGACTAATTTGATGTTTTGGAAATATTGATTTGGGTGATTAATCATGATATACACTTTAGGTAATTAAATTGGAAATTTGGAATTTGGTAATTTAATTAATTGGGCCTTTAAATTTGATTTGGGCTTTTAAAGTTGTAAATGGGCTTATTGGGCTTTGTTGTACAAAGTTGGGTTTAGGCAAATTGGATTGGATCCAATTGGGCCCAAAACCACTTCCTTAAAGCCCAAATGTGACTTATAAACCTTTAAAGTTTAATTGGGCCTAATGGGCCAAAATTGATTTCTTGGCTTATGGGGTTACTCCTTGATTGGGCTTTGGTTGCCAAGCCCATGCCTTAAAGAAATTAATTTAAAGCCCATTGGACTTGAATTAAATTGACGTTGGACGTTAATCGGGCTTTGAGACCCGTAACGATTAAATTTGGAATTTAAGTCGTAAAAGGTTATTAATAAAGTGTATTATTTAATTTGGAATTAAATAAGTGAATTAGTATTAAATACATATTAAATTGGATTTAATGTTGTACTTTAATTTAATTCGAGAATTTGTACTTTGAGTACTTATTCGCAAAAACGAGTTTGACTCGCGCAAAATCAAATCGTTGTTTGAACATTGGATGATCACTAATTATCAGATGATTATTATTGATTAGATTGATTGATAACATGCTTGTGTGAATACATGGTTTTGATGATGATGAATAATGTATATCGGATGGATATTGCGGGGGTGGGGCAATTTTGGAATTTATGTAATAAATTCGATTATTAAATTGGACCTGCGTGTCCAGCCTTATCACCTTCTATTCTCTTTGTATTCTCTTCTCACATATTCCCCTCAATGTAAATGAGGTTTCTTTAGTAGTGTAGTGTAACGGTAGATAAGAAAATCTACAAGTGCTAGTTTGAGAGATAAAGGAGAGATTTATCTAGGATCAATTGTGTAAGTATCCATCCGCATATCATTATTATTTATTTTCATATGCGCTTTATTATGTGTTTAGAATGCATGTTTAAGGGTGTATGATGATGAGACCTAAACAAAGATAATAAATTGGTAGCCAATTTGCACGCGAAAAACCCTCATCAAATATCATGTTTTTCCCTCCATTGAGTGATTCTTACTCAAGATCCGAAAATGGCATTGGGTTGTTGGCCAAAGTCAAGCCCTTTATCCGTCGAAGATGTGTTTGAATCACGAGAGTTTTGTTCTATATTGGTGTCTTGTCCAAGTTGTGGTTTGTTGGCCAAAGTCAAGACCACTTCTTGTCCATCGACATTGATTACGAAGCTTTTCATGGTCAATGGGTCGCGCTTGACTGGGATCATTAGGTTTGTTGTGCCAAAGCCAAGGCTTAGTTGATTCAGAGGAAAAAGGTTAGGTAATACATTGGATGTATTGGCATATATAAGATATATGTTTAGGATTTGGATATCCGCCTACTGGATCTAGGAATTGGATTGATCCAATTGATCTTTGAGATCTACCTAGTTAAATATCATACAATTTGTTGGTCAAAGTCAAGATTGTGTGTTATTTAACGGGATCCTAGCTCACTAGGAAACACGGTTTCCCGAGTACTCGACAGAGGGTTAGAGGCTCGCCGAAAAATAATGGGAGGCAAGAATTGAATTTGCAATATTCGTTTAATTACTTGCCATATGCGCTCGAACAAATATCATTCGTCAATATAAATTAAAATGTTAGTTGGACTAATATTTAAATTGTTGTTTTAATAAGCAGTTGGACTGTATTATAGTTGATTATATAATTGGATTATAGTAATCAATATATTTGAATTAATTAATTTACAGTTGATTTTATAATTGGATTATAGCAATCAATGTAATTGAGGTTAATTGATTTAAATTATATTTGATTGTATAGTTGGACTATAATAATCAATATAATACATAGTACCACAAATCGTTGATTAAATAGTTGGACTATTGGAATCAAGATGAATGAAAGATTAGTGTTTAAAACATAATCCTAGGTGAAAATGTATTTAGACGACTATATTTTAAATTGGGAATAATTTCAGGATGGTCCTGGAAATAAATAATAAGTTACTTTATTTGATAAAATAACCTATTGGCCTAAGCCAAGAATTAAGCAAATAGTAGAGCATAATCTTTGGAATTTATGTGATGATAACTTAAGTGCTTAATTCGATATACTTATATAAATCTATGATTAGATTTAAGAAGTATTAAAATTGCAATAAATAACTCTTGGAGGGTTAAAGACTATTCTCGAGGAGATAAAGTCAAACTTTGCAATTAGGTAAGTGGCGCAAGGCGCACCATACTTCAATATTCTAGAAACCCAAGGCTTGGCCAAAGGCTTATGAAATATTTGAAATGGCAAAGGCAAAAATCATTATGATCTTCTGGGAAGATAAATGACATATCCTAAAGTGACTACCGTTTGGATATGGCAGACACGAAGGAATTAAAGAAAGGGCAAGGCTCTGACTTTAAGAATGTTTGTCAATATTATGTCTATTACTAGTATTAAAATTGGATTTTAAAATACTTAGTATGGTACATAAAATATATGGATTGATGTTCAGAATCTGCTGTGAGCAGATACTAACTTCAAGCTGAGATTAATCTGCGAATCGGAAACATGATGAAAGTCGCTGTTTCGACCGTAGAACCCTAAGTTTAGGAACTACCTTTTGGGTATAACTTAAATTAGGAACTGTTATAATGTAACTAGTTTGACTAGAAACATTATCTTTATATCAGTGTTTAATCCGTTGCAGATAGACCTTTATATTCTAGAACACTAAAGTGTTTCATTATATAAAGAATGATATTAAGATAAACACATTAGATGTGAGTAACAGAATCTATATTTTGAATATAAATAATCTCAATATAAAACATGACAAATAAATAGCTCAAATTGATTTGATCAGTTAAGAAACTAATTGTGGCATTGTTGTCTGGGACACAATCAAACAAGACTTGTATATCCACACTTTCGAAGAGTGGGTACTAGGACTAATTTGATTCTATTCAAATAAAATCTACGAATCTAGTTTATTGGGCAAAGTGCCTAAAACACTATTTACTTGGTAAAAATGCTAATTCCACCGATCTGTTAGCCCTATTCATAGTGAAGTAAGTGGGCCCATATCTAGCAATGCTAGATGTGAATATGAATATTTTGTGACCTTAACGGATGTGGCATCACGTTATGGTTATGTGTTTCTTTTGAAGAACACAAATCGATAACTTTTAGAGTTTCGACATGAAGTAAAAAACAGATCGTCTAAAGTATTAAACTGTCGCGGTAAGACCGTAATGGAAATTACTTAAGCAGTAAGTTTCAAACATACGTGAAAGAGTATAGTATTCTTTCAATGAGGACTTCCTGAGACACGTTAGTTTGACTGTGTGTCCGTACGGAGAAACCGAATTTTGTTGGACATGATAAGGTTAATCATGAGTCGCTCTGAGCTTCCATTTCCTTCAACGGATATGCATTAACAGTGCAATACTTATTTAGAATAAGGTTCCATATAAATCTGTTTGACAGATATCATATTAGATATGAACGGGAAAGAAACCGGGTTTCTCATCCTGATATTTGGGTATGCTAGGCATATGTTTGGATGATACCAAACTAAAACCCAAATAGGATAAGTGCCAATTATAGGTTATCCTAGGGGAAACCACAAGTATAGTACTTTTTCATCTCACGAGAGAACAATGTTATTGTTGCTCACCATGCGGTTTTCCTAAGAGGAATACCGATATGCAGTGGTAAGTGGGAGGATGGTATAACTCGATGAAAATTGGAGTAATACTGTTCAAGGCACGAAGTCTTTAATGGAACACAGATAGTTCATCAAGGATGAAACTATACCATTAATCTTCGAATACACAAGAACCGCGTAGATCGGAGAGAATCAGAAAACAACCTAGGGTATGGGTTTCTGATCTCACCTCATAAAGATGTCAATCTTAAAGGTAGACCAACCGACTACGTTTGAGGAAGTGATACAAGGTATCGACTCCCTTTGTGGCAAAGTGCCATGAGTCCGAAGTGGATTCCATGTATACCAACTATGTTTAGACACTAGTTGATGTACCGTTAGGCATTGTGCCTATTGGTACTTAAAGTCTTCAAGGAAGACATACATGGATGGCAACATACCAACGTACAAAGCTAGGCTTTTAGTGAAAAGGTATCGTTATCAACATTGTGTTGATTACGGTTCAACCTTTTACATGTTGCCACAGTAAATCCATTTGGATGATGCTTGCTGATACTGCATATTTCATTTATGAAATGTGTCAGTTAAAGATCAAAATCGTTTTCCTTAAACGGAAACCTTTTAGAGAATGTTCATAACATCCTGACGATTTTGTCGTACCTAAACCAGCAAACTAGGTTAATGTTCTTGGAGCTGACGTTTTGATGTAATCATAATGGTTTATGATTTAATTCAAAACGAAAATAATACTTGTGTATATAAAGGGTTAGTGGAAGCGCACTGACAATGAATGTCCTGTATAAAATAATGATAATATATATCATTTCTTGGAAATGATATTCCCATAAAATAATCGGCGAAAGCTTGGCTTTCGAAATAATTCTCCGTAGAATTCTTAGGAGTAACAACCTTTATTCTAGGAATAAAGATCTATTGGGATAGATTTAAAGTTGTTAACACTCTCTGAGAAATTGTACATTTAAAATGTACGTGACCTGGTGTCTCATACGCTTTGAGCGTATGGAGACACAATCAGACCAATCCGAGTGATAGTCACTGGATTGAAGTTAAGAACATCCGTTAGTATCTCAGAGAACTAAGGATGCTGTCTTAGTCTATGGAGAAGGAGAACTTGAAGTGACTGGGATCGCTGTAGCAAGTTTCCAAAACGATAAAGACGACTATAAGTCGCAAATGGTACTGTAAAGTTTGAACACCGGAACAGTGAGCTGGAAATCTTCCAAGCAAGATACTGTTACCATATAAACAACAAATACAGATTATTGCTGCAGCTGAGGCGGCAATAGAAACCATTTGGGTCGATAATAAATCTAATTAGATTAGATATAGTTCTGTTAGCGGCTGAGCTAGGCGTCAGCACAGGCTAAAGAATTAATGGTCTCATCAACGATCTAGATATATACTTCGATATTCATCTGATTCGTTCGGATCATACATCGTGGCGATGTGATGATCGTATAAATCGCGTCAGATGATAATCATGTAAATCCGCTGACGAAAACCTTTTCTCAGTAATTTGAGCGAACCGTACATAGTTCGGGTGTTAGGCACTCGAGTGACTGGCTATAGGCCAAGTGGGAGATTGTTGGACAATTATGACCCATAGCGTCACTATTTGTACAGATCATGGTGTTGTTGTACAAATTAACTATGTGACAAAGGAGATTGCTATCTTATCATTTGTGATTAGATCATCTTAGATATATAAATTATAGGAGGTCCCTATGATTAGTTCCTGGATTGAGAATGATATGAGACAGTATCAGTCCACAAAGGATTAATCATTAAATATCCCTAGTCAGAGTATTATCGAGATTGGACATCGGTAATGCGTAAAAGACTAGTATTGCACTTGTGCATGTGAGGGCATAACGGGCATAGTTCTCATATATTTAAGTATTGGATACTTATGCAAGTGTAGTAGGAGGTTGTGTTTCACCGATAGTATGGGAAACAGCTTCGCTCTGGATAGACCCCCTCGGAATCCCATTGGTAGTATGACTATGTGTCTATGGGAGTCCGAAATCAGGGTAGGTGTATTTGGTCTTAACCTGAGACTTGCACCGCTAATACTTACGACAATCAATATACTTTGGTTGAGGTCGTCCAGGGCTTTAACCGGTTCTGTGTACGCCAATACTGGGTATATTGAGAATCGTAGAGTATTGGGTGTGATGTCAAGACGGAAGTATCACTCCAGTCATAGTGGAGATGATGTCACGTAGGATACGATATTAGTGCTCTTAAGTGCTGCGCGGCCATCGGGATATTATGACTAGGTCATGTATATCCGATTATAGAGACTAGTTACCAGACATCCGACATGTGCTTCGTACGGGGCAGACACGACTCCAGCCCCAGGCCTAGCACGTGACCATCCGATACTAGATCGATATGCACTATACGATGTATACTACGCCTGATACAGATCAATATATTCCTGTAAGGATATTTCCGGAGAATTGGGTAGGCATGGCGCTTTGCTAGAAGCCAACCTTGTCTTGTGAATCGGTAAAACGTAGTACTTGGTACGTACGTGTTCGGATAGTCCGATACCGAATTTACTGTCAACATATCCGGAGATCTCATGGGTCGCTTCCCAATGATTACACCGATGACGTATGACTCGCACTTTATTAATCTGGGATTATTTTGATGAGAGAGAAAATTAATCTGGGATTAATTACTGAGATATTTTATATGGGATAAAGTATCGTCTAAAGAGAGAGAGAACGCGATTAATTTGGAATTAATCGGTAAAATAAATTTAATAGCTAAATTTATTTTTCTATTTAATTATTCGAATGGGCTAAAATTAATATATCGGATATATTAACATAAATTGGATTTCATTACGAAATTAAAGTTGGACTTTAACGCGAACGAACGAATTAATTTAGAATTAATTCGTAAACGACGTTCGTAATATATTTGCGTCGCATCGATATTTAATTAAATTAGATTTAATTATTTAACGACGGAAGTTCGTTTAATCGGATTAAACGAAACCGGCCACGGCAAATGTTCGTAGAGATATTTGAATTTTGAATTCAAATATGTGGGGCCCATGTGTGGTAGGTGTACCTACCACCCAACCACCTTGTTTGCTTTTTTGAAAACCATTTACCCACACCTACCAAGTTTAGGGTAAAAGTGAAATGGTTTCACCAATATAATTAAAAAGTTAAAACAAAACATCTCTACACTGAAATAATTTATTATTCATTAGATGAATTTTTGAAAAACCCTAGACAACTCTCTCTCTCCCATTTCTCTCCTTCTCAAAGTCACGCCCAAGGGCTGTGAAACAGCTTCTGGTTTTCCGTGAATGGCAAGGAAGATTTGGCCATTTTTGTTGCAAATTTGGCAAGTGCTAGCACACCGGAGGCATACGAAGGTGTTAGGGAAACTCACCCACGAGCCGGGAATCATTAGACGAAGATTGGAGCTCGAAATCTTGGATTCTTGAAACTCAAAACTGAAATTTTGAGCAGTGGGCGCCCTTGGAGGGCTGAAAAATGTTTTGTTTGTCTTCAAATCGTCTCAACCGATCAATGTAGTATTCTTCGCTAACTTCTTTTATATGTATTTCACACATCTTCATGCTTGTTTGATGATCTGGGACCTAGAATAAAACCAACAGTTGATCTTGGGACCTAAATAGAAACCAACAATGGCATCAAGAGCCTAGGTTCAAAGCATGAAATTTTTAGGGCTTAATTGGGTATTTTGTATTTGAGCATGATTTGAATAAATTGGATGTTTGAGTATGCTTAATACATGTTGAATTGAAGATTGATTGGATCAATTTCAAGAAAATGGTTTGGAATAATTTTTCCCCAATATATCTTTCTTGGCCGAAAAATTAGGGTTCATATGGAATCTTGGATTTCTTCATTTTCATTCATTGGATGAGTTGTAATGATGTTGGATGATGTTAATTTGAGATTGAATTGGATTGAATTTATTTTGAATTGAACAAAAATCCCCAAATACCTTACCTTGGCCGAATGGTATATGCCCTATTTAGTGTCTTGGAATTTTTGATTTTTGGACATTAGATGTGTTGGAAATCATTCGGGGTGTTGATTTAATGTCAATTGTGGATTAATTGGATTGAAACTGAATTGGACATGAAATGACTCCCTTGGCCGAGACTTATGAATGATGAATGGGTTTGATTTTCATCAAAGTATGTTGGACATGTGATGATGATAAAAGCATATTAATTGGACAAAATGATGTTTTGAAATATTGATTTGGTTAATTAATCATGTAATACACTTTGTTAATTAAATTGGAAATTTGGAATTTGGTAATTTAATTATTTGGGCCTTAAAATTGGATTTGGGCTTTTAAAGTTGTAATGGGCTTATTGGGCTTTGTTGTACAAAGTTGGGTTTAGGCAAATTGGATTGGATCCAATTGGGCCCAAAACCACTTCCATAAAGCCCAAATGTGACTTATAAACCTTTAAAGTTTAATTGGGCCTAATGGGCCGAAATTGATTTCTTGGCTTATGGGGTTACTCCTTGATTGGGCTTTGGTTGCCAAAGCCCATGCCTTAAAGAAATTAATTTAAAGCCCATTGGACTTGAATTAAATTGACGTTGGACGCTAATCGGGCTTTGAGACCCGTAACGATTAAATTTGGAATTTAAGTCGTAAAAGGTTTATTAATAAAGTGTAATATTTAATTTGGAATTAAATAGTGAATTAGTATTAAATACATATTAAATTGGATTTAATGTTGTAGTTTAATTTAATTCGAGAATTCGTACTTTGAGTACTTATTCGCAAAAACGAGTTTGACTCGCGCAAAATCAAATCGTTGTTTGAACATTGGATGATCACTAATTATCAGATTAATTAATTTGATTAGATTGATTGATAACATGCTTGTGTGAATACATGGTTTTGATGAATGAATAATGTATATCGGATGGATATTAGTCGGGTGGGGGCAATTTTGGAAAATTGTTATGTAATAAATTCGATTTATTAAATTGGACCTGCGTGTCCAGCCTTATCACATCTATTCTCTTTGTATTCTCTTCTCACCTATTCCCCTCAATGTAAATGAGGTTTCTTTAGTAGTGTAGTGTAACGGGTAGAAATAATACAAGTGCTAGTTTGAGAGATAAAGGGAGAGATTTGATCTAGGATCAATGTGTTAAGTATCCATCCGCATATCATTATTATTTATTTTCATATGCGCTTTATTATGTGTTTAGAATGAATGTTTAAGGGTGTATGATGATGAGACCTAAACAAAGATAATAAATTGGTAGCCAATTTGCACGCGAAAAACCCTCATCAAATATCATGCGTTTTTCCTTCCATTGAATGATTCTCACTCAAGATCCGAGACTGGCATTGGGTTGTTGGCCAAAGTCAAGCCCTTTGTCCGTCGAAGATGTGTTTGAATCACGAGAGTTTTGTTCTATATTGGTGTCTTGTCCAAGTTGTGGTTTGTTGGCCAAAGTCAAGACCACTTCTTGTCCATCGACATTGATTACGAAGCTTTCCATGGTCAATGGGTCGCGCTTGACTGGGATCATTAAGTTTGTTGTACCAAAGCCAAGGCTTAGTTGATTCAGATGAAAAAGGTTAGGTAATACATTGGATGTATTGGCATATATAAGATATATGTTTCGGACTTGGATGTCTCCTACCGGATCTAGGAATTGGATGAGATCCAATTGATCTTAGAGATCTACCTAGTTAATTATCATACAATTTGTTGGCCAAAGTCAAGATTGTGTGATATTTAACGGGATCCTAGCCCACTAGGAAACACAGTTTCCCGAGTACTCAACAGAGGGTTAGAGGCTCGCCGAAAAATAGTGGGAGGCAAGAATTGAATTTGCAATATTCGTTTAATTACTTGCCATACGCGCTTATTCAAATTATTCGTCATATAAATTAAATGTTAGTTGGACTAATATTTAAATTGTTGTTTTAATAAGCAGTTGTTGGACTGTATTATAGTTGATTATATAATTGGATTATAGTAATCAATATATTTGAATTAATTAATTTACATTTCAGTTGATTTTATAATTGGATTATAGTAATCAATGTAATTGAGGTTAATTGATTTAAATTATATTTGATTGTATAGTTGGACTATAATAATCAATATAATACATAGTACCACAAATCGTTGATTTAATAGTTGGACTATTAGAATCAAGATAATGAAATATAGTGTTTAAAACATAATCCTAGGTGAAAATGTATTTAAAACGACTATAATTTTAATTGGGAATAATTTCATGATGGTCCTGGAAATAAATAATAAGTTACTTTATAACCTATTATGCCTAAGCCAAGAATTAAGCAAATAGTAGAGCATAATATTGGGAAGATTTATGTGATGATAACTTAAGTGCTTAATTCGATAGTCATAAATCTATGTTTAGATTTAAGAAGTATTAAAATTGCAATAAATAACTCTTGGAGGGTTAAAGACTATTCTCGAGGAGATAAAGTAAAACTTTGCAATTAGGTAAATGGCGCAAGGCGCACCATACTTCAATATTCTAGAAACCAAAGGCTTGGCCAAAGGCTTCTGAAATATTTGAAAGGGCAAAGGCAAAATCATTATGATCTTCTGGGAAGATAAATGACATATCCTAAGTGACTGCCGTTTGGATATGGCAGACATGAAGGAATTAAAGAAAGGGCAAGGCTCTGACTTTAAGAATGTTTGTCAATATTATATCTATTACTAGTATTAAAATTGGATTTTAAAATACTTAGTGTGGTACATAAATTATATGGATTGATGTTCAGAATCTGCTGTGAGCAGAATACTACTTCAAGCTGAGATTAATCTGCGAATCGGAAACAGGATGAAAGTCGCTGTTTCGACCGTAGAACCCTAAGTTTAGGAACTACCTTTTGGGTATAACTTAAATTAGGAACTGTTATAATGTAACTAGTTTGACTAGAAACATTATCTTTATATCAGTGTTTAATCCGTTGCAGATAGACCTTTATATTCTAGAACACTAAAGTGTTTCATTATATAAAGAATGATATTAAGATAAACACATTAGATGTGAGTAACAGAATCTATATTTTGAATATAAATAATATCTCAAATATAAAATATGACAAATAAATAGCTCAAATTGATTTGATCAGTTAAGAAACTAATTGTGGCATTGTTGTCTGGGACACAATCAAACAAGACTTGTATATCCACACTTTCGAAGAGTGGGTACTAGGACTAATTTGATTCTATTCAAATAAAATCTACGAATCTAGTTTATTGGGCAAAGTGCCTAAAACACTATTTACTTGGTAAAAGGCAATAATGCCACCGATCTGTTAGCCCTATTCATAGTGAAGTAAGTGGGCCCATATCTAGCAATGCTAGATGTGAATATGAATATTTTGTGACCTTAACGGATGTGGCATCACATTATGATTATGTATTTCTTTTGAAGAACACAAATCGATAACTTTTAGAGTTTCGACATGAAGTGAACAAACAGATCGTCTAAAGTATTAAACCGTCGCGGTAAGACCGTAATGAAAATACTTAAGCAGTAAGTTTCAAACAACATGAAAGAGTATAGTATTCTTTCAATGAGGACTCCTCCCGAGACACGTAAGTTTGACTATGTGTCCGTACGGAGAACCGAATTTTGTTGGACATGATAAGGTTAATCATGAGTCGCTCTGAGCTACCATTTCCTTCAACGGATATGCATTAACAGTGCAATACTTATTTAGAATAAGGTTCCATATAAATCTGTTTGACAGATATCATATTAGATTAAGGGAAAGAAACCGGGTTTCTCATTCCTGATGATTTGGGTATGCTAGGCATATGTTTGGATGATACCAAACTAAAACCCAAATAGGATAAGTGCCAATTATAGGTTATCCTAGGGGAAACCATAAGTATAGTACTTATACATCTCACGAGAGAACAATATACCAATGAAAATCGGAGTAATATTGTTCAAGGCAAACGAAGTCCTTAATGGAACACAGATAGTTCATCAATGATGAAACTATACCATTAATGTTTGAATACACAAGAACCGCGTAGATCGGAGAGAATCAGAAAACAACCTGGGGTATGGGTTTCTGATCTCACCTCATAAAGATGTCAATCTTGTTGAGGTAGACCAACCGACTACGTTTGAGGAAGTGATACAAGGTATCAACTCCTTTTTATGGCAAAGTGCCATGAGTCCAAAATGGATTCCATGTATACCAACTATGTTTGGACACTAGTTGATGTACCGCAAGGCATTATGCCTAGTGGTACAGTATAAGTCTTCAAGGAAGACATACATGGATGGCAACATACCAACGTACAAAGCTAGGCTTTTAACGAAAAGGTATCGTTATCAACATTGTGTTGATTACGGTTCAACCTTTTACCTGTTGCCACGGTAAATCCATTTGGATGATGCTTGCTGATACTGCATATTTCATTTATGAAATATGTCAGTTGAAGATCAAAATCGCTTTCTTTAAACGGAAACCTTTTGGAGGATGTTTATAACATCCTGAAGATTTTGTCGTACCTAAACCAGCAAACTAGGTTTGCGGGTTGTTCGATCCATGTTTGGATTGAAGCAAGCATAATGTTCTTGTAGCTGACGTTTTGATGTAATCATAATGGTGTATGATTTAATTTAAAACGAAAATAATTCTTGTGTATATAAGGAGGTTAGTGGGAGCGCACTGACAATGAATGTCCTGTATAAATAATGATAATATGTCATTTCTTGGAAATGATATTCCCATAAATAATCGGCGAAAGCTTGGCTTTCGAGATAATTCTCCGTAGAATTCTTAGAGTAACAACCTTTATTCTAGGAATAAAGATCTATTGGGATAGATTTAAAGTTGTTAACACTCTCTGAGAAATTGTACATTTAAAATGTACGTGACCTGGTGTCTCATACGCTTTGAGCGTGTGGAGACACAATCAGACCAATCCGAGTGATAGTCACTGGAGTTGAAGTTAAGAACATCCGTTAGTATCTCAGAGAACTAAGGATGCTCTCTTATACTCTATGGAGAAGGAGAACTTGGAGTGACTGGGATCACTGTAGTAAGTTTCCTATAACCGATAAAGACGACAAAAAGTCGCAAACGGTACTATACAGTTTGAATAACGGAACAGTGAGCTGGAAATCTTCCAAGTAAGATATTGTTACCATAGAATAAACAACAGATGCGGGTTGTTGCTGCAGCTAAGTGGCAATAGAAGCCTTCTGGGTCGATAATACAAATCTAATTAGATTAGATATAATTCTGTTAGCAGCTGAGCTAGGCTCAGCACAGGCTAAAGAATTAATGGTCTCATCAACGATCCAGATATATACTTCGATATTCATCTGATTCATTCGGATCATACATCATGGCGATGTGATGATCGAATAAATCACATCAAGATGATAATCATGCAAATCCGCTGACGAAAGCTTTTCTCAGCAGTTTGAGCCAACCGTACATAGTTCGGGTGTAAGACACTCGAGTGACTGGCTATAGGCCAAGTGGGAGATTGTTGGACAATTATGACCCATAGCGTCACTATTTGTACAGATCAAGGTGTTGTTGTACAAATTAACTATGTGACAAAGGAGATTGCACTCTTATCATTTGTGATTAGATCACCTAGATGTATAAGTGATGAGAGGTCCCTATGATTTGTTCCTGGACGGAGAATGATATGAGACAGTATCAGTCCACGTAGGATAAATCATTAAATATCCCTAGTCAGAGTATTATCGAGATTGGACATCGATAAATACGTAAAAGACTAGTCTTGCACTTGTGCACGTTATGAGGGCATAACGGGCATAGTTCTCATATATTTAAGTATTGGATACTTATGCAAGTGTAGTAGGAGGTTGTGTTTCACCGATGGTACGGGAAACAGCTTCGCTCCGGATAGACCCCCTCGGAATCCCATTGGTAGTATGACTGTGTGTCTATGGGAGTCCCAAATCAGGGTAGGTGTATTTGGTCTTAACTTGAGACTTGCACCGCTAATACTTACCGCAATCAATATACTTTAGTTGAGGTCGTCCAGGGCTTTAATCGGTTCTGTGTACGCCAATACTGGGTATATTGAGAATCGTAGAGTATTGGGTGTGATGTCAAGACGGAAGTATCACTCCAGTCATAGTGGAGATGATGTCACGTAGGATACGGTATTAGTGCTCTTAAGTGCTGCCCAGCCATTGGGATATTATGACTAGGTCATGTATATCCGATTATAGAGACTAGTTACCAGACATCCGACATGTGCTTCGTACGGGGCAGACACAACTCCAGCCCCAGGCCTCGCACGTGACCATCCGATACTAGATCGATATGCACTATACGATGTATACTACGCCTGATACAGATCATTCATTCCTGTAAGCATATTTCCGGAGAATTGGGTAGGCATGGTGCTTTGCTAGAAGCCAACCTTGTCTTGTGAATCGGTAAAATATAGTACTTGGTACTTACGTGTTCGGATAGTCTGACGACCGTATTTACTGCCAACATATCTGTGGATCTCATGGGTCGCTTCCCAATGATTCACTGATGATGTATGACTCGCACTTTAATTAATCTGGGATTAATTTGATGAGAGAGAAAATTAATCTGGGATTAATTAAGGAGATATTTTATCTGGGATAAAATATCGTATAAAGAGAGAGAACGCGATTAATTTGGAATTAATCGGTAAAATAAATTTAATAGTTAAATTTGATTTTTCTATTTAATTTATTCGAATGGACTAAAATTAATATATCGGATATATTAATATGAATTGGATTTCATTACGAAATTAAAGTCGGACTTTAATGCGAACGGACGAATTAATTTAGAATTAATTCGTAAACGATGTTCGTAATATATTTGCGTGGGATCGATATTTAATTAAATTAGATTTAATTATTTAACGACGGAAGTTCGTTTAATCGGATTAAATGGAACCGAGCCGCGGCAAATGTTCGTAGAGATATTTGAATTTTGAATTCAAATATGTGGGGCCCATGTGTGGTAGGTGTACCTACCACCCAACTACCTTGTTTTGCTTTTACAAACCATTTACCCACACCTACCAAGTTTAGGGTAAAAGGTGAAATGGTTTTACCTAAAATTTAAAAGCAAAATATCTCTCTACACTTTGGTAACTATTATTATTCATTAGATGAATTTTTAGTAAACCCTAGACAATTTTCTTTTCTCCTTTTCTTCTTCAACATTCACGCCTAAGGGGCTGTGAACACTGCCCAGACCGTGAGCCATAGAGGGCATGAAGAAGTGGATTTTGTGGCAAGATCCAAGTGCTAGTACACTTCAAAAGGTATACGAAGGTGTTAGGGAAACCCACCCACGAGCCGGGAATCAAACGACGAAGATTCGAAGCTCAAAATCTCAGCTCAAATCTGATTTTTCAAGGCAGTGGACTGGTCACTGCAGTGGCATTTTGAAGGGCAGAATTTCAGTTTTGTTCTTCACCAAATCGTCTCAACCGATCGATGTGAGTATTCCGCTACCTCCGTTGATGTGTTCACACATGTTTTTCATGCTTGTTATGATCTTGGGACCTAAATAGAAATCAACAATACTAAGTAAGCATTAAGGATTCCTAGTATTGAAAAGAAACCAAAGATTCATTACATTTTAGTTCACGTAATTTATATGGAGTACCCAACCTTAGTCTAAGTTGATCAACCCGCCACGAGTTTGGGATAGCCTTAGCCACAGGAATGGGTGGTTTGGCATTAATATAGTACAAAACGAGAAAATAAATTTACTACAATATGGTAAACCATAGGAGAGAGTATCCTAGCATATAATCAGGTTTGGAAAACGAGTCGGTGTGGAGGAATAGTAACCAGATTTATAATAACAATGGAAGCAAAGTACGAAAAGAGTTTGAACTTTAGCCATACAATTAAGCTTGAATCCTTAGCGATTTAAGGAGGACCAATAGCAAACTACCTATAAACAATATCAATAAGCCAGGAAACCCAAGGCCCCCGTAGATAAGTAGAGATATTGGAATTTGAAATGAGAAGCTCATAAGCAGTTGAAGCTTGGCAAGGAGAATATAGAGAGTTGAGTAGTCAAGCTTTGCGAAAGAATATTAAGATCAAATTGAACAAGTGGGGCACAGGAAATATTAAGTACAAGCATTACTAGTAACGATAAGGGAACATGGGAAGCCTAATCGTGAGACACCAGTACTTCTAGTAAGAGTTAAAAAGTACTAACCAAGAAGAACTCGTTCGAGTCGAATAATTGATGAGCTAACTTAAGATATAGAGAAAGAGATTTCTGTGGAAATAGAGAATGTTGAGCACAACTAGAAGTCCAAAAATAAGGTAGCCAAAAATACTCAAATAAGATCTTATGAAATGATAACAAAGAAGTACCTTTCAGTAAAGAACTTAAGGAATAATCACTGAAGCCGTGAATTCTGAAGCAGTTTACCCAAGTATGTCAAGAGGTATGATGCATGATAAGCTTTCATACAGACAATTAGTGTACAACTCTAGTTACGATTTCTAAGTCATAACATTCTAGGTTCAGAATGATAACGCACAGATTCGTCGGGAAGTGGTATAGTACAGTGGATGAAAAGGAGATAGGTGTATAGTCAGTTAAAGCTGGTAGTTTATGAGAAACCCACAAATACTGAGATCTATGATAAGAACCCAAGTTTAAAGAGGATTCGAGGATGAATCCTATTTAAGGGGGGAGAATTTGTAATGACCGGTAGTTCTACTACAGTTGCACTGTAGAACTGTTACATCGTGGAACGAGTGTTACATATTATAAAGTATGTTTGAGTATATATATATTTATACATTCATGGAACGACTTTGGGGATAAATGGTAAATTCTTCGAAACTTCGATGCAAAATTCTACGATGCTCCGCTCCGGACAGCCCATGGTATTTAGGCCGTAAATTTCTCATACGAACTCTGATTTTTATGAATTTTATATCATCGGAAATATGAGATCGAGAAATACAACTTTCACGTTGAACATTTTTCCAAATTCGAACCATAAATAGGTTAAAAATATAGATCAAAATTTCAGATGAATAATACCTGAGGGCATTCTAGTAAATTCCATAAACTTGTACACTCTTATTTTTTTCATGGCCAATTATAAAATGGGAGTACTATTTATAAATTCACAATTGGAAACAAAAAGAAGAAGAAAAAGATGAAGAATGAGGAGAATGAGAAGGAGAAGAAGAACAAGAATAAGAAGATGATGATGATTATGATGACGAATGTGATGGTGTTGTGTGATTTTTTTTGCTTTGTCAAAGGCACCGCCTAAGCAGCGCTTATGCACACGCCTTGACAGTTTCAAGTTGAAAACGCTTAGGCGGCCTACTGGAAATAAATGATTGTTTGAGAGTTTTGTCCACGTGGTCAACAAGTGCCCATGCATCAGAATTTAAAGTAAATGCACATGAGTTGTTTGCCTATTTCTAAATGAAATTTATTACTGGATTTGTACTGTTTATTACATATATTTATTTTTTTATAAATTTATTTATATGGTGTGACTTTTGTGGGCATCTTTGGAGGCATTTGATTCAAAAAGTCAAAAAGTATTAAATTCATTTATATAGTGTGACCACTTTGGCATGGGCCGTGTGGCAGCATGAGTTGTTTCCCTAAAAATTGAAGTCAAAAAATGTGATTTGAATCATTTATATATTCTCCATTTATAGAATTTTTTCAATTCATATACTCCATTTCGTATAGAGCTCCACAAAAAATAGGAAAGAAAAATAAAAACACTAGCACTTAATTAATTATTGGTATCACTTGTTTGATTTATTTATTTAAGTTATAAAACTTTATATAATAGATAAAAAAAAATTTGTATAGTTGACTAGTCAACCAGCTCTTTGATAAATTAAAGGGCCGTTTGGGCGGCGCTTTGGCAACGCTTGGGCGGGTTAGACTATCAAAACGCCTTGCACCGCTACCGCCTTTGACAACATATATTAAGACAATGAGAATTTTGAAGAACCCTAACTTGTTAAGTTTTGGGTTTAATTATATGGAGTATATGAAATAGATTGAAAGTTGATTGTTGATAAGATGACGATTTAGTTTATATAGAATTGAGTGTAATATGATGTATTGAGCATTAGAAAACTGACTCGCGTTGCGATGCTAAAGGTCTGTGTGTCGCGATGAGCAAGAGAAAAATGGTAGCACGCTTATGGACGCTGTGAGTCGCGACGTGTGGCACAAATCATTCCCAAATCAACTATAAATCATCTTAGTTCCACTCTAGCGTGTTAGAGGCCGCCTTTCAGGTCTCGTATCAGTTCGTATACATATCTTATTGTTGGGATGTATGCCCTAGAGCTACACATGATGTAAACGGCTTTATGTGTTTTGAAATAAAACAATGCATTATTCATTTATCAAAGTGTTTATTTAATTTTCGCATATTATAAATTATCTTGAATACCCTATATTACTTATGTGCCTTCAGACTTAGTGTATGAGTGTCATACACGAGAGGATTTAAGTCTGGAGTTAGTAATCTTAAATAGTTCATAGAGAGCAAACAAATCGGGTACATTGTTTGTGGTTTATCTATAGCTGCAGTCCATTCTATATTTGTATTGCGACCTTGATCCGGGATCGTCCATGTAGAGACATGAGAATAGAGGCACCTTGTATGATGTGATCATATAGGACTGAACCCAGATGGAAATGACATTCTTTTAATATCCGCTAAACAAAGAAAGTCATTTTGATCTAATAGATGGTCATATATTGATTGATCCTAATCCTAAGTGTACTACGAACTCGTACATGGCAGGTTATGTCCTTTGATTTAAAATGTGAGGTTGGTGTAGCAGTCCCAACCAATAGCTACGTACTTTGGGGCATGGTCTATTGTGTAGCTGTGAACGTTTTACATAGATATGGAGTTCACTCCTTCTTGTGAGAAGTAGAGAAGTATCTTTCTTAAGGGTTGATTCGGTACTTGAACGGTTTGAGCGCTCAAGTCTTTCTATTACGAATAGAAAGATTAAAATTCATAATGGTTATGAA
This sequence comes from Zanthoxylum bungeanum, assembly GCA_019454045.1. Lineage (NCBI taxonomy): Eukaryota > Viridiplantae > Streptophyta > Magnoliopsida > Sapindales > Rutaceae > Zanthoxylum > Zanthoxylum bungeanum. Next base: position 50,640 of record SKCR01046137.1, on the reverse strand, counting down.
TAAATCATTGATTAGAGAATCAATAGTACTTAAGGTATAAATAATTAGAGGGGTATAACGGATATTATGACCCGACTCTAATTACGAGATACTCGTGAAGGGTCAATTTGTATGTAGTGACTGTATCGATGGACACCGACTTGGTTCGGCTTAATATATCATCTGCGGTAATGAGAGTGCAACTTCGGATTTTTAGTGGAATAACCCGGAGTTGATAATTCGAAATGTTTAAATAAGAGCTTAATTAATATTTTGAGATTATTGGAGCTCAAACCGTAGGTCCATTTGGTCTCATGCTAGCTCGATTTACTAAAGCGAATTTAGTATAATTGGATAGTCCAATTATATACTCACATATGTATAAATATTATTAATATGATTAATGATATTATTTGTCACACTTCAAACCATATATTAAAAGTTAATATATGGTTTCAATAATTATAAGATAATTATTAATTGTATAAAATTAAATTATATTAGATATAATTTAAATAAGGCCATTATTGGAATTTCAAGCATTGGCTTTTGGAAATCCTTAATTACATTTGGAAGTTATGTTTTTTCAAAAGGTTAATTAAATATTTAATTTTGTAACATTTTCTCATTATGGTAATTAAGATTGTTGTTACAAAATTTTTTATTCTCTCACATGCATGGCCGACTTTTTGAGTGGTGGAAATGGGAAAGGGTTTGTTTTGTTTTGTAAAATTAAAGCCTAAGTATAAAAAGGAAAATATGATTTTTCTTTTGTAATCAATCTAATTCTAACCCTAGCCACCTTTATTCTTCTTCTCCAATTCTCTCAAAAGTTGAGAAATCAAAAACAAAAGAAAAAGAAGAAAAATAAATAATCAAAAGAACAAAAGTTGTTTGTGTGACTCAATCCCTAAATCGTTTAGAGATTATTTTGTGAGTCTTGCCCACACAAGTTTTCGTTGGTCACGAGATATAGTTCGGAAGACTTGTGGTGTCGAAAAAATTCATCTTCATCTTTTTCTCTTTGTACTCGGCAGTGAGCATTGTTTTTGGCTCATTGCCGCCCCTTTCTTGGTGAACGGAATTATGTTTGGTTTTGTTTTAATCCAGAATTTTTAGGGAATATTTTGTGATGTTTTGGGGCTGTTTTCAAGTGAAAAATCAGAACCAAAACATAGCCGCTGTCCACGCATTTCAGGGGCTGTTTCTGCAGTGCATTGGGCGCGAATTGAGTCCGAAATATTCCAGTTTTTGTCCGGCTATTCAGGGCTGTTCGGGGACTGTTCTGGGGCTGTTTTGGGGCTGGAATTTTGTCTAAAACTTAATCAAAATCTCAGTGGTGGTAGCAGTAGCATTCGGTACTCAAAAGAGAAGGGCATAAAATTTTTCAAGTCTGATCTGTGTGCCTAAACCGTTTCCGCTACGCGAGGTAAGTGTATCCTACACTTACATCAAAATATAAGCATGATAAGCCTCGTATATAAAACATATTGATGTATCATTAAGCTTAGTTAAGTACCAAGATTTATTTTGCTACGTATATGCTAATCAAGTTCCCGATCATAGATTATCCACAGGAACCGCAATTTTCTTCGATAAATAATCCAGTATCAACCAACTTCCAAAACTGTGAGTGGACCCCTCTTCCCAAACTGGTTTCATTCATCAAGTTTTGAATTCAGACTTACTTTTTAAAACATATACGGCGTTAGACAAAATTTCATTACAAATGCTTTTTACACAGTGTTATTTTAGAAAGATTATTTTACAGCATGAGTTTTGAGATATAAATTTTTTCAAACATGAGATTTATGTTTTCGAGGCACCTTAGTATGTAACTTTACTCAGTTATGGAATTGACAGACATTACATGTGCACATGTAGAGGACTGGAGGGATGGCGATACACAATGTCCCCATGTCCTAGTTTAGGACTAGGGATGACAGATGCCCTTAGATCCTAGTTTCAGAGCTTTGAGGGTAACATAGATATGCACCCATAGTTCTAGTTCAGTGGCTTGGGGGACGGCGATACGTAACGCCCCAAGACCACTCGTTCAGGGACATGAGTGGCATGCTTTGGGGGACAGCGATACGTAATGCCCCAAAGTCATGGATTTACACTCCTGACTCTAGTTAGGCATATGGGGGGACGGCGATACATAACGCCCTCATACGTCAGGTTTTTCAAAGATAGATTTTAGCATTCAGAAATAGTTTTCAAATCCATTTTCCATGCAAGGTTTTTAGAAAGGAAAGTTTTCAGAAATGAGAGGTTTTATAATAAATTTTCGAAAAAGATGAGTTTTACAGAAAGATTTTTCATATGAGACTTTCAAAAAAGAGTTCGGAATTCTTAGACAAAGAAAACAGTTTTCATACAAAGTTATCTCCGGATTTTATTATAGAACCAACCACTCCCAGTCTTCTGGTTTTGCAGGTGTTCTCGGAGAGCTCGGGAGGACGGATTTGATGTAGTCACTAGGGTTCGGAGTCCACCAGTTCAAGTCAGAGACAGAATGAGAGTCAAGTCAGAGTCAAATAAGAGTCGTGTACTAGTATTTGGGTTATGTATAGTCATTATAAAAACAAGTGTTTATAAGTATACAGTTATTAATAATGAACATTTTTTCATGTTGTCGAGTTTGGGCATTGGTTCATAAATAAGAATTTGACTGAGATAAGAGAAATAGTATAGTTTATAGTTAGAAGGGTAGAAGCTTAGGGGAATAGTATGGCATATTCCATGTCGGTAGCATCTTTCAGATCGGGGATGTTACATTTTTATTGTAACAAGTTTTTTATTTAATATATTTATTAATTTATTTTTATAATTTAATATTGAATTACCTCGTGGCGCAATAGGAAGACTTAAATATATATATATATATATATATATATTATAATTTAAAAATAAAAAAAAAATTTAATTTTAGAGATATTTTAATTTTAAAATTTAATAATAAAAAATTAATTATAAAGATTAGGTGTCAAGTATTAAATTAATAGGTTTCTTAATTTTAATAAGGGATTATATTTTTATTTTATAATAGGTTTCTTATTTATTATTAATTAATTAATTAAATTTATAAGTTTATTTTTTTAATTGGAGATTATATTTTTATATTGTAGTAGATTTTTTATTTTAATTATATAATTTAATAATAAAAAATTACAGAGATATTTTAATATTATAATTCAATAATAAATAAGAGATTCTATTTTCACATTGCAATATTATTCTTATTTTAATAATTTATAATTTTAAAATATAAAATTAATTTTATAAAATGTAAAGATTAGATGACATGTATTAAATTAATAGGCTTCTTATTTTGATACAAGATTATGTTTTTATTTTATAATAGGTTTCTTATTTTAATTTTACAATTTAATATACTGTTATTGTAATCAGTTTCTTATTTAATTATAATTTAATAGAATTTATTATTGAACCGCTACGTGGTGCGATATGAAGGCTTAAAATGTTGAACTTTTATATATATTAGTACAAGATATACTTTAGATGGGCTTTGTATAGATTTTAGGTATCATTCTTATAAATTTTTTGTATTTTGTCTGTTTTATAGTTTAAATAAGATAATTGATTTACTTACACAAAATATTTATATCTCATCCATTTGTCTCTCAATTCTCAAATAATATTTTTAATTCATTGTGCAAGAATTAATAGTCAGAGTGTACATCATAAAGAACAGTAAATAATAAAAAAAATTAATGAAATTAAGAACTTGTAAAAATTACTCAAAATAAAATAGAAAATAAAAATATTTCTAAAATTCAAAAAAATGGCTAGATTTTAATAGCTATTACTATTCATGATTTTTTTTAGTTTAATAGAAGATCATATTTTTATATTTTAATAGATTTTTTATTTTATAATTTAATAATAAAAACATTAATTTTAAAGATTAGGTGTCACATCACATGTAATTTTTTTTATTCTAATAGAAAATTATACTATATATTCTTATTATAATAGGTAATAAAAAACTAATTGTATAGATTAGGGGTCATGTAACGTGATTAGAAACTTGAAAATATTTAACCTATATATAGAGAGAGAGAGACATACACACATATAAACAAAGACACACACACATATATATATACATATATGTATTCTTTATCGGATTATCTATGATATTGATCAAAAATTAATAGTATAACATGTTTTCTTGTTATAATATGATTCTTACTTAAAAGATTTATTAATTCAATTTTATGATTTAATATTATTTTTTCTCATTATAACAGGACAATATAATATATTTTTTTATTATAATATAATTCTTATAAAATTATAATACATACTTTTATTGTAATAGGTTTGTTATTTAATACAAAATTAATTGTAACGATAGTTTAATTAAATAATAAAAAAATTAATTATAGAGGTTAATTGTAAATATTAAGTGTCACATATGTTTTTTTATTTCAATGCGATATTATAATATATTTTCTTATTATAATAGGTTTATTTATTTTAATTTAATGATAAAATAATTATACAAATATTTTAATTTTATAATTTAATAATAAAAAAATAATTGTAGAGATTAGGTTAATTGTATATAATTTAATAGTGTTTTTTTTAATAGGATAATCTAATATGTTTTCTAATTATAATAGAAATCTTATAAATTTATAATATGTATTTTTATTATAATATGATTTTTATTTAATAGATTTATTATTTTAATTTTACAACTTTAATATGAAGCTGCCACATGGCGCTATGATGAGAGTTGAAAATGTTTAATTTTTTTTTCTAATTGTAATATGATAATATAATATATTTGCTTATTATATTACAGTTCTTATTAAATTATAATATATATTTTTATTGTAATAGGTTTTTTATTTAATACAAAATTAATTGTAAAGATATTTAATTTAATAATAAAAAATTAATTGTAGAAGTTAATTGTAGAGATTAAGTGTCACGTTTGTTTTTTATTTTAATGAGAAATTATAATATATTTCCTTATTATAATAGGCTTCTTTATTTTAATTTTATAATTTAATAATAAACAATAATTATAGAGATATTTTAATTATATAATTTAATAAAAAAAAATTAATTGTAGAGATTACATTAATTGTATATAATTTAATAGTGTTTTTTTTAATTTTAATGAGATAATCTAATATGCATTCTTATTATAATAGAAATCTTATACATTTATAATATGTATTTTTATTGTAATATGTATTTTTATTGTAATATGTATTTTTATTTAATAAAAAACATAACGGGATGCTCCAATGCCGATAAAATGATATTGTATAAGCAAACAAGTATCAAAACAACGATTACCTCTTGACGATTCAGCTTTGTTTCATACAATGATTTGCTACTTAAAAATTTATAGCTTCAATCTACAAGGTACGCATAAATAATAGCTGATATACCTGTCCACTTCTATCTAAAGAGATTAAGCATCTTCATACAATCTTGCCAAAGAATACCATGGTAGAAGCCGCCAAAGCCTAAGTTGTGGAGCGATACCTTTTAGTTAGAACGTTTTTCTTCTTTAAATTCCGCCAAACTTGAGGACCTTCGGGATGGCGATTTGCATACCTGGTAATAAATGTTTTATCTGTGCAGGTAGTCAAAGTACTCAAGGCCAACGTAGGTTTTACTACTTTTTTATCTTTAAGCCAATTATACATCAATAACCTATGCTTGACCCTCTTCATGTTAAATATAAGATACTGTGGGAATGGTATTAATGACGAGATAGGGTAGCCCAAATCATTAACAAAGAAATCAATCTTCCTCTCGAGGACTTCTTTTTTCAGTTTAAGGATAAGAGGAGCAACCCTAATCATTTCACAAACATCCTTCCTTTTAAGACCGGCTTCCACAATAAAATCAAATCTCTCTCGAAGTTCCTTTGTTGTTGCTCGAAGACCCTTGAGTGCTGTTTCCAATTGCTTTGAATTCTCTTCAAATCCCACATCCAACAAGAACACGGTCTTCAACGTCTCTGGTTCTTCTACTTTCTGCTCTAATCTCGGCAATGGCTCGAGTCTACACCCCAAAACCCATTTCTTCATTTCTTGAGGGTTCTCTCGGATGATTTCACAAAGACGTCTTCTTCCAACTTTTAAGCTCTTCCGTACGCTACTAGTTTTCTTCAAAGCACATGAACCTAGCAACAATGGATGAGTACGAATGATATTCCCAATCTCCTTCGCCTCCATCTCAAGCTCACTTAAGAACACAACACATTGCCTCAAATTCGAAAAAAAAATTCCCACTTCAATTTCCGGGAACTGCTGAAACATCAAACATATCTCATTCATTGAGGTTCCAAATTTTAATAGAAAGCCAATTAGAGTAAGTGCTTCTCCCGAGTCGTCTAATAGAATTTTGGGATGCTGCCTGATTAATCTTCCTAACTGTTGCTCACTGAAACCAAACTGGCTACAAAAGCTTAAGAAACTAAACATCGTTCTCATATTATAAGTATTATGCACCATCAAATGGTCTTTAATCCAACTAAATTCAATTCCTATACTCTTCAATATCTCTAATACCTTAACGAACACCAAACATTCATCCCCAATCAAAACATTAGGAATGCAGACAATAATTTTCCGTACAAATGACTGGCTAAGCCCAAGTTTCTCTAAAGCTTGAAGCTTTGAAGACAAAACTCCAAAATCATATCGAAAAACATCTATGACCTCTTTACAAATCTTCCCTATCTTATTTCTTGCAAATCCATAATTACACAACACATGATAGTTCTCCAGCAACAAATCATCATCATTCAAAAACATCAAATCATGCGGAATAAGAGGACTATACTCACAAGGCTTCAATCCCAAACTCTCAAAGAAAGGCTCAAATTCGTTAATAGGATGGTACCGCAAAAACCGGGCCATCGCCCTTCCAATATCATCCTCATCACCAACCTTATTCAAAATATTCTCAAGAAAAAAAGGTGAGTTTTTGCTCATATGTTCTGCATCCAAGAACTGCAAATTCCTAGTGGAATGCAGATATTCCAATAAAGCAACTTGTGCTTTTCTAGTAGCAACAGGCACTTTACTAACAGCGCCACGACTAATATAATCACAACTAGCATCATTATCAACTTTAGCAGTTCTTTTTGTTCTATAGAGCCTAGGGTTTTGAACAAAATACAATGACCCAATTGGCTGAAACGGGGTTTCTGATGATCTAATGTGGTTTTTAACAAAATTTGAAACAACCCATTTGAGGATACATGTAGTTCTAAATCTCTGCAAATGGTTCATGATTATAACTAAGTGCAGTGATGGATCAAGAACCACAGCAAAGGCCAAGTTTAAGCTCAATACAAATGAAAAATAAAGTATCTAAAAAGAATAAAAAAAATCTAACCTTTGATTTTATTTTTTTTGGGGGCGTTTAATCTCAAATGAGCAAGGTTTCGAGCGGGCTTGCTCTTATTTTGATATTCAGCTTCAGCAGCCGCCGTGTATGTGCCTCAGTTGTTACTAGGTACTTCTGGCTTGCAAAAAAGTACGACGCCTCTGTGGTCGATGGCATTTTGGTGATTAACTAGTTTTCTTTTCTTTTAAAAAAATTATGTTGTCGATGGCATTTTGGTGATTAACTAGTTCTATTTTCTTTTAAAAAAATTATCTCATAATAATAATAATAATAATAATAATAATAATAATAATAATAATAAAATAATAATAATAAAAAGCTAGTGATATCCTTAATATTTAAATCCAAAAAAGATTGTTTGTTTCATATTGTGATTTTATAAGGTTTTGGGTTTAACGCATAAGCATTTATGTAATTGAAATTTAAAATTTTTATTCCAAAACCACTTTAATGATCGTGGTTATGTCATTGTTGATGTAAATAATATACTATTAAATTAATCTAAATTAATTTTAACATGCATGCAATAAATATTTTATTTATCAACATAAATAATATTTAATAATAATAAAGCATACATTGATGTACTTATTATCTTTCACGAGCCTTTTAAATGTCCTTAATTTTTCCCTTGTAGTAGTGCACCAAGCGTTGCACCTCTAGTTGTCACACTAAAAACAAATCGCTCTCATTATGAGAACAAAAGCAATTTGCTTATAAACAATAAACAAACATGTTTTCTTTTATTATATATATATATATATATATATATATATATATATATATATATATATATATAATATATATATATAAAAGAGAATTGAATTGTTTTAATTATATTCCAATATAATAAGGACAATCAAATATCTTTCCAAATCAAATTTGATCTCTTAAAGATTCTTTCCAAAATAAAATTAGGATACTTAATCAAATTTGGAATCCTAATTAAATAAAAACTTCCTTATTTAATCTTAAATATGACTCTAATTAATTTGGGTGCTAGCCCACTAAATTAAAGCTCAATAAATTAAATATTATTTTGGCATAATATTAATTAACTATTAATTAATTAATATAACTTACTTATTTTAATTAACAATTAATTAAAATTATATTTAATTTATTCAATTAAATATCCAATATTGATTTAAACAATTAAATGTAATTTTATATTTCGAATTTATTAATCAAATTAATATTTTCGAAATATCTCGAATATCCTAATTCAATTAGGAAACGCCAAAACAATCATTTATTAACTTTTAATAAACATCCTCGAATTTGTAACATAGACGAGAACTATATTGTGCGACCTTTCTAGGTTCATTTATCGAGTAGCAGTGGAATAATATTAACTCTTTAATATTTCATCTCTATGATATTCCACAAACCATGAGTAATCGCGTAGCAGCAAGCCATGGCCCCTAGTTGATAAATGAAGTGGGAAAACATATGAACCTGTTAGAATACACTTCAAGTATGTCATCTCATTTCTTCCAATATTTATGTTTCTTATCGAGTCTGGATCATTGTAAGGTCAAATCCTTATACTCGACATATCTTTAAACTTTATATTATGGATTTGATATCTCTAAGATATCGACTGCTTTGGCCAAAGACTTATATCCACAACTTGAGTTTACTTGAAACATCTCTTTTATTATCAAAGCTATCAGATCCCATCTTGAAGCATATGTGACTTTGTACGTCAATCGGTCAAGGCTATCTAACATTTATTCAAATGATATGCTTGTTTATGGGTAATTTGATAAATTCACATAAATTTGATTTATAGTGTTTTATTTCATAATTTGATTATTGGATAATAAAATAAATAAATTTTGATTTTCCACTATTCCGCTGCATTACCGGATTTCCACAATAAAACCCCTACAAAATGGTATCAAAGCAAGTCTGATTCTAGGCCCCCTAATATGATTAGCCCTTTAATTCAATGTTTAATCATATTTTCCTGACTTTATACATGCATGTTATAATCTAATTTGATTAGATTTAGGGTGTATTATACTTAGCGGAAAATCCCTAATTAATAAAGTTTAAATGTAATTATGCATTTGATGCATGTTATGTGGTCCGTCTTATCAATACAGTTTATAAATATTTCTCCGTGACTACATCTGAAGACCGTGCCTCTGCTATGAGGGTGTAGACGATAGAGATTTATTTATACCGGATGTATATCAGATACTAGATAAATTCAAGCGAAAGCGGAATCCTGAACGTCTCCTAGCTGTCAGGGTTACGCACTTAACTTGAGTTTATCATTGACGAGTTTAACATTGGTACGTCTCCTTGTGGGCCTGCCTTAGCAGCGACAATGAGAAACGACCAGGACCAGAAACCTAGGAGTCACTAGTGAGTGATTGACAAATGAGTTGTCTACCTGATGAATATACGTAGGCGAGACCGTGCCTCTACTGTGAGCTGAAATATATTCACGGGATCCACCTTTCACTATTTGTATTTAATTTAATTATTAAATCTTTGTATTCTGTTTGGGGATTACAGTATTGTATGATTTAGTGGGAGAGGCATTTTTAGATTAAAAATCCATGATCTAGTTTATGCTTATGATATTATATGAAACTGTTTAATTTTCAGCTAACCGTTTTTCGTGATCTATATGATAGATTTGCGATGGCGGCACCATCCATAAATCAGTTTGCGCGTATGCTTGATGCGAACAAACTAAAAGGCGCTGATAACTTCACCGATTGGGATCTGAATTTGAGGTCCTTGATTTCGTGAGGTTGGGATATGTTCTTGAGGGTCCACTGCCCCTTGTTGTGGTAGAGGACGCTACACCGGAAGAACGCGAAGTCTTCCAAGCTTGGAAGGATGATGATTTAAGGGTTAAATCATACATCTTAAGTTCGTTTTCACTAGGACTCAAGAAACAGTATTATGGCATGTTAGATGTTTATACTATGATGACACGATTAAGACAGTCGTTTGAGAACCAAGAACAAGTTGTTGTTCATAAGGTCGCAATGGAACTGTTCCATGCGTGGTTGGATGAGGGGTAAGCTGTTAGCCCACATGTTCTTCAGATGATCGATTTGATCGATCAACTGAGGCAACATAATCTCATTCTGAATGACATTCTTGGTAGGAGTGTCATTCTTGGTTCGCTCACAGCTTCTTATCGCCAATTTGTGATGTATTTCAACATGAACAGGATTATCTTCACCTACCAAGAGCTGCATAGGATGTTGCTCACGGCGGAAGAGAACCTCAAGAATGGAGTACCGACTCGCCCTCCTAGACCTACTTCACTTTCTGCTTCTTCCTAGACTTGGTCAAAAGGAAAGAAGAAGAAAGGGAAGAAGAAGAAGGGTCTCGGTCCTCAACCACATGTAAAGATAGCAAAGCCCAAAATGGCTTTTGAAGACAAGTGCCATCACTGCAGCAAGGTCGGGCACTGGAAAATGAACTGTCCTGACTACATTGCCCAGCTGATGAGGGAGATAGCATCTACAGTAGATACATTTTGTTTTCCAGTTATTGATTTATCTTTGGCTTGTGAAGCCGTTACATCCAACTGGATTTTAGATTCTGCTTGTCTCATTCACATTTGCAATTCGTTGCAAGTGCTGAAGGAAAGTAAAAGACTGAAGCCTGGAGAGATGCAGTTGCGATTCAGGAGTGGAGACTCTCTGGATGCATTTGCAGTGGGAGTATGCGAGATCTCATTGCCGAATGAGACACTTTTGTTAAATGACTGTCATTTTGTGCATGGATGTGTAGGTAATATTATATCACTTTTTGTATTGGATATAGAAGGCTTTCGAATTAATATTAAGAACTGTTCTTTGTATTTATATGATTGTGGACTCTGATTTCGGTCGAGGTCCACAATAGAGAATGAGTTGAGGGGCACAAGCGAACCAGCAAAATAAGAGTAGAGCGAAAGATGAGATTACTGTCCACCGGTATGGTGGGAGCCGTAAGCACTCCGACGCTCAAGTTATCCAAAATATGAATAAGTCGAAGGTGAAAGGATTAAGGTTTTAGGATACCTTAACCACTGATTGATTGTCGTGAGGGCGGAGTATTATGCTTTATCTGTTGATAGGTGTAGTGTCCAGCTCTCATCTATTCATTTGCTTCTCCCTTTGATAGGTTCTCTGATGTGGGGCTTCTCTTATGCCCATTGGAGCAGTCCTAACTGGTGACTTAATTCTGATGATTTATGTCTGGCAACTGACGATTCGTTAGTCTATCTGCTGAAACTGTCAACTTTATTATGTTTTATGAATTCTAATTCTTCTTTTGATTTAGTAAATGGTGTCTGTTGGCTCCCCTGATGTTAATGGGCTTAGGCCTATGAGGACTCTTTGTCTGATATTCTTGTCTATGGACTGGACTCACTAATGGGCTCCAGGTTCGGTGGTTGGCCCTGGGGTAAATGTCAAATTTATCCTTGGGCCCAATTCTGGCCCGAACAGTTTGTCCCCTACTCTCTAAGTCTGGTAGTCTTAGACTTGGATAATACCTTCGAGCATGTCGAATGAATCAAATTCATGGATAACTATTTTATTGATCCTGGTAGAGGTTCAAAGCTAATCCTCGTGACGTTCCGTCGTACGGATTTGGGCGAGCTTGTTTTCAATTCTTTTTATCTTGAATCCTTCGATGAGCATTCCTGGTTGATAAGTTCATAAGGTAGTTCAGGGGATTTATTTAATCAACATAGTCGTATGGACTGGGGGAGGAAGAATTTATGTCTCCTTTTGCTTCGACCTGATTTTAAGGGGTGTCCCTGGTTTGACCGAACCTGTCGAAGGCTTTGATATTTAACCCCAATCAACATGTCGTATATACTAAGGGAAGCTCACATCTTTAATTTGGCTCAAACGTGAGTCTATAGGGGAGTGTCCCATATCGACTGAACCAGATAACGGTTTAGGAGTAATCGCACTCGGCATGTCGTATGGGCTATAGAAGTTCATGTTTGTATTACACTTGATATATCAGGGAATTCCGTAATTCTTTTTGACTCGACATGAGTGAACAAGGGGATGACCCCGGTCGATTGAACCAGGTTGTGGTTCAGGAGTAATTTCTCTCGACATGTCGTATGTAACGAGTGAATTCCATAACTCTAGTTGACTCGAGATGAGTCATCAGGGGGATGTCCCCAGTCGACTGAACCAGGCAATGATTCGGGAGTAATTTCACTCGACATGTTGTATCTAACAAATGAATTCCATAACTCTATTTGACTCATCATGAGTCATCAGGGGGATGTCCCCAGTCGACTGAACTAGACAATGGTTCAGATGTAATTTCACTCGACATGTCGTATGTAATGAGTGAATTCCACAACTCTATCTGACTCGAAATGAGTCATCAGGGGGATGTCCCCAGTCGACTGAACCGGGCGATGGTTCAGGAGTAATTTCACTCGACATGTCGTTTGTAACGAGTGAATTCCATAATTCTATTTGACTCATCACGAGTCATCAGGGGGGTGTCCTCATTCGAATGAACCAGACGATGGTTCAGGAGTAATTTCACTCGACATGTCATTTGTAACGAGTGAATTCCATAAGTCTATTTGATTCGACATGAGTCATCAGGGAGATATCCCAGTCGACTGAACCAGGCGATGGTTCAGGAGTAATTTCACTCGACATGTCATTTGTAACGAGAGAATTCCATAATTCTATTTGACTTGTCACGAGTCATCAGGGGATATCCTAGTCGACTGAACCAGTCGATGGTTTAGGAGTAATTTCACTCGACATGTCGTTTGTAACGAGTGAATTGCATAATTCTATTTGACTCGTCACGAGTCAGGGTGTGATGTCCCCAGTCGAATGAACCAGGCAATGGTTCAGGTATAATTTTACTCGACATGTCGTATATAATGAGTGAATTCCATAACTCTATTTGACTCGTCATGAGTCATCAGGGAAATGTCCTCAGTCGATTGAACCAGACAATGATTCAGGAGTAATTTCACTTGACATGTCGTTTGTAACGAGTGAATTCCATAATTCTATTTGACTCATCACGAGTCATCAGGGGGGTGTCCTCATTCGAATGAACCAGATGATGGTTCAGGAGTAATTTCACTCGACATGTCGTTTGTAACGAGTGAATTCCATAACTCTATTTGACTCGACATGAGTCATCAGGGAGATATCCCAGTTGATTGAACCAGACAATGATTCATGAGTAATTTCACTCGACATGTCGTATGTAACGAGTGAATTCCATAATTCTATTTAACTCGTCACGAGTCATTAGGGGGATGTCCCCAGTCGAATGAACCAGGCAATGTTTCAGGTGTAATTTTACTCGACATGTCGTATATAATGAGTGAATTCCATAACTCTATTTGACTCGTCATGAGTCATCAGGGAAATGTCATCAGTCGATTGAATCAGACAATGATTCAGGTGTAATTTCACTCGATGTGTCGTATGTAATGAGTGAATTCCATAGTTCTATTTGATTCGACATGAGTCATCAGGGGGATCTCCCCAGTCCACTGAACCAGGTGATGGTTCAAGAGTAATTTCACTCGACATGTCATTTGTAACGAGTGAATTCCATAATTCTATTCCTCATTCGACATTTGGGTTATTCCCAAGTCTCTATCCAGTCATTATTGCAACCCTAGTGTGGATCTCGAGGAGTTTTTTGCGGGAATTTTGGTGCCAATTTAAGTAGTGTGTATAAAAGAGCTTTGGGTACTTCATTTTGCTTTATTCGGAAGCCGAGTAAGGAGAACTCTCAAGCGTTTCAAGCTATTCTTCAAAACTTCCTCTTGTTCTTCAATTTCCTTAAACATTCATAGTGTAGCTTCAAGATGTTCTTAGGTAAAACTGGATGTTTGATCTTTGGGTTTGTGGGAATATTTTCCAAATCGTGTTTGTGGATTTTGATCTTTAGGAAGTAGGTTACTATGGAGTTTAGTTGTTTACATGCTTGTTTTTTGGAAGATGTCGAGTGGAGAATCCTTAGGTAGCTTAGGCGCGAAGATTGATAGTTATGTCGGATCTTCTTCTAGTGAGACTAAGGAGGACGAAGTATACAAAGAATGGTCGTACCAAGAGTTGATCAAGGATGGGTAGTGACATTGGCTAGGCCTTCTCAAGAGATCCCTACCGAGGCCATACCACTAAGGTCTATACCCACTATCGGGGAGCCGAGTGACTTTCCTAGTACAAGTGTACCCACTAACTTATTGTCTAAAAATCTTGCTAGTCGAATGACTGGGAAAATGTTGAGGGAACTCAGGTGTGTGTATAGGTTTCCCGATTCTCTGGAACTATGGGTACCTTCGTCGAATGAAAGAATCGATTACAAAGTTCCGGGGTGGATGGGATTCTACGTACGCCCATTCTTTGTGGGGTTGAGGTTCCTTATTCCGAGACTGGTTTGGGAGGTTTTGGACCATTTTGAAGTTGCTTATTCACAGCCGATGCCGAATATATGGAGGATACTATTGTCGATTGAATGTATGTCTTTTGAGTTGGGAGTGCTTTTTGAGGTTAAGGATGTTCTAGCGACGTACTACTTAAAAGACCATTTGAAGGAGAAGGGAATGTATACTCTGATCCTCCGTCAGAGGAAGACGCATTTAGTTACTGGATTGCCGACTAATGATAGGGGAAATTGACAGTCCGATTACTTCTTTGCGAAGGGTGAGGGTATATTTGGATCGACCGGGGCTGGTCTCATCCAAGAATTTTGGTGTCTGTCGAGTGAGTAGTGTTCTTTTCTCTAAATTTTAATCCTTGAATCTTACTTATGAATTATAATAACCATGTGCTTGTCGCTACAGATCCTCTACGAAATAAGACATTTGTTACGACCGCACGTACAATCTCTAACACCAAAGCAATCCTATCATTGTCGGCCGAGGAAAGATTTTACAGGACCATATTAGTGGAGAAGAGATTAAGGGCAACTTCGTTGTGGAAGGAAATATATCAATGAGAATGAGAAGGTAAAATTTTGGCCTTTTATAACGATATTTTGCCCGTGATAAATTGTAGATGGTCGTGTCAAAAGTTATATGGAGAGTCTAGATATCGAGAGCCCCTAAAACCTGAAGAACTTTTATGCGTAGAGGAAATGATGACTGGACCATTTATTGCAGCTTCGCTCGACGAAATGAAGAGCCGGAAGAAGTCAAGGAAGTTGAAGAAGAAAGAAACAGAAGTCGAGAAAGAAACTGGTCTTCAGCAAATGGAAGTTGTTTCAAGTCAGGGTGTCACACAAGACAGGCGAATTCGACCGAAATGATTTCTGAGGAGAAGAAAAGGAAATCTATCGCCGAAGTGGAAGAGGACTCTGTTAACATCATTTTAAAGGTTCCACAAGAGTCGACTGTAATTTCTGATCCTTCAAGCATTGATTCATTCATGGAAGGGCTTCTTCTGGAGGGGATGAAGTTAGGTTAGCCCAAATCGGTCCAGTGGAGCTATGAAGAAAGCCATTTCTTTGAATTATCAAGTGAATAGAACTTGTTTTTGGTCGAATGAGATTTTGACTCAACCTTTTCAGGCGCTGGAGGGTAGTCTATTCATACGGAAGAATGCGGAATCCAGTCAGAGGAGGACCAAAGAGCTGGAGAAGATGTTGTCGGCGGTGAGGAAAGAAACTTCAGATCTGAAGTCTGGGTTGGTCGCTTCTCAAAGGAAGGAGAAGGGGCTCGAGAAGGAGTTGAATGAGGTAAAGGCTACTTTGAAGATCGAAAAGGAAACAGCGGAGCTAACAATCGATAATTATAAAGAAAGTTTTAAAAGTGTAAAAAATGAGAAGGAATTATTGTTAGAGCAAATGAAGGATATCACCATTGATTCCATGATGAAAAATAGATTTGACTTAATAAGGGAATATGTTGCTAGGAAACATGTAGACTGGAAGCCGGAGAAATTGATTAGGGAGTATGAAAGACGTGCCATCAGTATTTCTTCGTCGACGGAGGAAGATTATGAAGAAAAAAGGCTGGAAGTTGAGTTGAAGAATGACAAGGTGGAGCCAGATGCACTTCCTGTAGCCGAAACGGAAGAGGTCGAGAAACATTTAGAGGAATGAGAGGGTGTTAGACCGGTAACTATTGGCACCGAATCTACGATGGTGCTCGAGACTGAAGAAGATGTTCTTGCCATTCTTCCAACGACTGTCGATGAAGGACCAACTAGTGTCTCCGAAATCTAAGGGTTTGATATGTAATTTTGAACATTTTGTTTAAAGTTCTATGTGGTCGGATAGGAAGGCGGAAAGCCGAAATATTGAACAATCAACTTTTTGTATATATCAAATGATATTTTAATGAACAAACTTTTATTGCAATTAGTCGAATGACTTCTACAAATTTTCTTATTCCATACTTATAACAATGGCTAAAATACTGGAAATGATAACTTGCTAACAAAACAAACAACAAAACATAAGTGTTACCGGATGAATCGCTTAAGATGGATTGCATTCCAACTGTTGCGCACAAGAGTCCCCTCCATGGTCTGCAGCTTGTAGGCTCCTCTGCCGATAACTTTTGTGACGAGGTAGGGGCCTTCCCAATTCGGACCCAACTTCCTATCTCCAATTTCATTAGTGTTCTAAAATATTTTCCGTATGACCCAATCTCCAACCTTGAAAGTCCTACTCCTGACATTTTTGTCAAATTATCTGGCCATCCTCTGTTGATGAGCAGCCAGTCGAATGGAAGCTCGGTCCCTTGTCTCATCAATCGTGTAGAGATCGAAATTCATCATACGATGATTATTTTCTTCGTTGAGCCATTGGTAGCGTGGTGATGGGATGACTTATTCAGTTGGAATTACTGCTTATGTTCAAAATGCCAAAGCGAAAGGAGTTTTGCCTGTCGAAGATCTTACCGTCGTCCTGTATGGCCACAACACTCCTGGAAGTTCATCTGCCCAAGCGCCTTTAGTCTTCTCCAAGCTCTTCTTCAAAGTATTAAGGATTGTCTTGTTGGAAGACTCGGCCTGGCTGTTCGCTTGTGGAAAGCGTGGGGTTGAGAAGTTCAATTTTATGCCCCAGTTCATACAGAAGTCTTGAAAGTGGTGGCTGATGAATTGAGAGTCGTTATCAGTCACAATTTTATGCCCCAATAGAGATTGTAAAGTTATAGTCCGGGAGCCTGGGTTTGCTGGCTGGCATCTCCTCTTGATCTTTGTACGGCCTTGGTCGTATGTCAATATCTTTGTAGAAAGGTCTTTGCTCTCCTCTTGGTTGGTTCCTCATTTCCTTGTGAGAGTGAATATTCATATCGGGTCGCCTGGGAGCAGCATGCCTCCTGTCAACTCGTGTATTCGTTACATCTTCCCTTCTCTTGTTTCGTTTATCTTCTTCCCATCTTATTTCTACATGGGCTCGCATCATGACCTGGTCCATGGTGTAGCATTGGAACTTAGTCAATTTCTTGTAAAGTCCACTGTCACAAAGTAGTCCGTTCCGGAAGGCTTCTACCGCAGTAGGTTGGTGGAGATCTGGGATGGTAATCCTCTCCCGGTTGAATTGAGCCACGTAGCTCCGCAGTGACTCCCGTCTTCTCTGCTGGATGGAATTGAGGTCATCGGAAGTCTTCTCTAACTTGCAAGAACTTGCAAAATACTGCACGAACTTGTCAGCCAGCTGCTAGTAGGACTCAATTGACTTGTAGGGCAGATTAATGAACCAAGAAAGGGTTGGCCCCGCCAGAGTTTCCCCAAAGCATCTACACATTCCAGCCTCTCATTGGCTTGGGGACAAGCCGGTTGACATCATCTTGTATTTGTAGTGTATGACGTGGTCGTCTAGATCGGTGGACCCATCATATTGCTTTATATCGGGTGAACTGAATTTTAGGGGTAATTCAACAACTACAATTGACTCCACGAATGGGGTATCAGAAATTGCTCCGGCACTGCTCTTCCTGATTGGCAGCTTTACCCCTGGTAGTCTGGACATAATGGCTTCCTTAAATTCGAGCATCTTCTTTTTGATGGAGCTAACAATTTGAAGGGAT
Source organism: Zanthoxylum bungeanum (assembly GCA_019454045.1). Lineage (NCBI taxonomy): Eukaryota > Viridiplantae > Streptophyta > Magnoliopsida > Sapindales > Rutaceae > Zanthoxylum > Zanthoxylum bungeanum. Next base: position 32,237 of record SKCR01046137.1, on the reverse strand, counting down.
AGATCGATAAAATAGTTAGGGTCATGTGAAGTTGGCTGGTGATTGTTGTTTGGCCCATCCGACATGGGCGGGACTGTCGGATTGTTTTGGTCGTCTGGATCGCTGGTCTGACCTGTAGGGGTTTTAGGGGGAATATCCGGTAACGCAGCGGAAGCAGTGGAAAATCGTATTTTCCGATTTCAAAACATTTTCTCGGATTAATTAAATAAACATATTTATTTAATTATCCAATAATCAAATTATGAAATAAAATTCAAATAAATCATATATAAGTGAATTTACCAAATTACCCTTACACTTGGTATTTAGTCCGAAATTGATCAAATCAATTTTGAATGATTCTAAATCATTTCTAAGATAAACTTAGCATGTTCAAAACATCAAAACACCAAAAGCAATATAAATCCCCATTTTTCCATCATTGGCTGAATGCTCCATTTGGTGGGCAATTTGTGCATTTTGTCATTTCATGCATCAAAACACATCAAGATGTAATCCAATGAACATGAAACTTTATATGCATCATATACACATCCAAATGCACAACATATATGAAAATCCCCAAATTTGGAATTGGTCATGAACCCTAAGTTTTCAATTTCATCAAATTTGACAAATTAGACCAAATTGGTTAAATCCAACACTTCAATCATCTTTCTTTCATCAAATCAAAGTCTCAACACAATGAAACAACTCAAGATCAAATCTAGGTCATCTAAGAGTCGGTCAATAACTCTAGATTAGCAACAAGGTTTCAAAAACCACAAAACAACACTTATTACTACAATAGCCATAAGCTTCCTTCATCACACATGCTCTACACTTTCATCAAAACTTCCATCATCAAAAACACAAAGAATAAAGAAAGAAATAACCTAAGAACATCATATGTTAAAGCCTAGATCCTAAGGAACATTTTCCTTTCTAATAGTAAGTTGAAGAAACTTACTAAAATCCAAGCTTTCTTTGATTTCTTCTTTCTTTCTCACAAGCTTCCTTTGTTTCCATTAATGGAGTTTTCTTTTAAAGTGTATTAGGTTATCAAATGAAATGAAATGAAAACAATATATATGTGTACAAAACTTGCCTTCGCCGAAAATGGTAAAGGCTAACATAAAAAATATTAATTTCAATCTCATTTCAAATTTCATTTGATCAACTTATCTTATCAACTTAATAAATATCTAAAACACCTTTATTGATATTTATTTAAGACAAAAAAAGCAAACAAGAAAAATATAACTCTTATATTTATAAGGTGTTGGCCGAAATTATGAAGAAATAAAGGAAAAAGATATTTTTTTTTCAAACAATTTTGAACAAATATCTTAAGAAGTCAAAATCAATTTGACAACCTTTTTCCTTTAATGTAAAGTCAATCATTTACATTTATAATCATTTCCAAACTTTATCATTTGGTGATATATTTATATTTTAATTATATAATCATTTAATAATTAAATAATTAAATAATTAATTAAATACAAATATATCAAATATATGTATTATATTTACTTTAAATATCTCAAATACATATATTGATGATACATGTCAAATACCTTTATTTGACTATTTATTAATGTGTATTTAATAATATCATATATTAAATACAAATACACATTAATTAGGAAATGACGGTTCGGCCCGTTCGCATGTATTTTTCGTTTAACGATTAACGATTTATAAATAATCATCATTATTCATAAATGTTGCTCTAATGCTCTACGAGTATGTTTCATTGTTGAGACTCTCTAGATTCAGGTATATCCGTCATGAAATCCAATTTCGTGTACATAATCTATCCACCCATAGATTATGACGATCGCGGATAATCTCGCTGAATCATACAGGTCGAGGTCATTGCATACGTATAATCCATCCGTCACAGGTATCTAGATAATCCCAGAGATTAGATGTGAACGTCAAATCTCTATAGGTATTATCTCGTCGACGTATCTATTAGCAATCTTTAAAAAAACACTCGGAACTTACTTCCGATGTATACTGTGGCCACAGATTTAACAAACTGCTAAATATATATGGACTACCTATGCTCTGTACACAGAACTGACGGATCCTATCTTGACACAGACAAGATATCCTGAGGATCGGTCCACACCCAACGAACAGGCAGAGGTCTGATCTAAATAGATCGGTGACGTGACTATCATCTAAGTGTGGAGGATGTCTCATACATCCACAGTGGTATCTCAAGTTGAAGGACCACTATGCTACTCAACCCGAGAAGATTCTTATTGACGTTGGTGTACCATCCATTAAGAATCTTCGGTGAGCCGTTCAGTGTTTATCCACTATAAACACCTACACGTCTATACGAGTCTCCATAGACTGATGGTTCATTGGGATAAACCATCGGACCAAGTCTCGATATATGACATGTATTGGTCTCAACAGATTTGACTAACCGACCCGTGTTAGCAAATCTTGACCAAGAACTTTATTTGATAATATTCATATAGCAATGACACTTCCCAATGTCAATTACAAACTAACTTTGTAACTGTGTACTGCATTATATATTATCGGGTCTTTGTCTAATATATACATATCACTAAATCACATTTAGTTTTAATCTAATCGTAATCAGATCGAATACGTATATAAAAAACAAGAGGTGCAACTACTAAATAAGTGATATTATGGGAAAATGGGATGTTCGTATTCATGAATCATACATAAATATGGTCCGGATTGGCGCTCTGAGCACCAACCCCAACATGACCTAGATTGTCATATTGGGGATTAGATGACAACTGCTCCAGCTTTTTCTATAGGCTTTCGTTGGAATTTCACATTGTCAGATTCTCTTCTTCAAGGGCTTGCAGCGTTCTTGGAGCATGGCAAGTTGTCCCATCATAGGATCCGGGGTTTGTTCATTGCTCGAGGCCATTTTGTAAAAGTGTTTAATTTTGTTTTTTTTGAAAAATCTGCTCGGTAGCCCCACGGTGGGCGCCAAATTGTGGACGTTGATTTCGGTCGAGGTCCACAATAGAGAATGAGTTTAGGGGCACAAGCGAACCTGTAAAATAAGAGTAGAGCGAAAGAGGAGATTACTGCCCACCGATGTGGTGGGAGCCGTAGGCACTCCGACGCTCAAGTTAGCCAAAATATGAATAAGCCGAAGGTGAAAGGATTAAGGTTTTAGGATACCTTAACCACTGATTGATTGCCATGAGGGCGGAGTATTATGCTTTATCTGTTGATAGGTGTAGTGTCCAGCTCTCATCTATTCCTTTGCTTCTCCCTTTGATAGGTTCTCTGATGTCGGGCTTCTCTTCTGCCCGTTGGAGAGTAGTCGTAACTGGTACCTTAATTCTGATGATTTATGTCTGGCAATTGACGATTCGTTAGTCTATCTGCTGAAACTGTCGACTTTATGATGTTTTATGAATTCTGATTATTGATGAGTGGTAAATCTATCACTATTTCCCACTCATTTAACCTAATATTTCGTATAGTTTCTCGAGTTTTATGAACGTTTTGATGTTTTTGTTGTTATTTTACAGATAAATAAAGTTTGGAAAGCATTGGAGGCAATTTGGGGCAAAAACGGACAAAAATGCATCAACAGGGATATTTTGGTCATTAGCGCGTCGCACCGCCAAGCCATTCGCGTCGCGACATCTAAAATGCGCCGAACAGTGCTAACGTGCGCCGGGTCCACAAATCAGAATCTGAGAAAAGTTTGACTTTGCTAAAATGCATCGTGCCACGTGTCACCATCACAGCCGATCTGCTAACATGCGTCGTGCCACGTGTCAACATCCTACGGTACCGACAGTCACCATCGCCACGTGAGCCACGTGTCACTCCAGGTCATATCCATGTCATCAGCCACGTCAGCAAGTCAACAAGTCAACATTGCCACCTCACCGCCACGTCATCATCAGCCAATCAGAAGCTGCCACGTGTCGCAATCCTACGGTGCCGACAGTCTATTTCCCATGTGTCGCCACGTCACCACCACATCACCGCCACATCAGCGCCATATCAGCATCAATTATTGGATATCCTATCCTTATGTGACACGTGGCGGATAAGAATCTCAGCGACCAATCAGAAGCCGCCATGTGTCACAATAATTGAGTTCCAACCACTCCGCCACGTTTCACCTTATCACCTTATCAGGAATCTGCAACCGACGAACCATAAGCTACCACGTCGACAAGTCTGGTGTCGCGATGCTGGCTTGGCGTCGCGACGCCGGACTCTTATCGACCCCTATAAATAGAGCTGGAAATTTCAGATTTCAGTGTACCTTCCTCTCTCTTAAATTCTTTCTAAAGAGAGTTTCTCTCTCTAGATTCTTTAGTTTTTAGTTTTTTTTTTAGTTTTTTTTTAGTTTTTTTTTTATTTTTAGTTTTGTAAATAATTTTAATTACGTTTTGTGATAATAGTAATTTATTTTTATTTTTTCTTTTTACAGTTTTTACTATTTACCATGAGGAGGTAACTTCTTCAGCTGGGGTGAAAGGTAATTCTTTTACTTTTACTATTTAGATTAATCTCCCTTAAAAATAATATATTCACTATTTAAAACCTGACTAATAAAGGATACCGCCAGATTGGTCGGTTGGTAATTTATTTTAATCTGGTTTAAACCTGACTAATAAAGGATACCGCCAGATTGGTCGGTTGGTAATTTAATTTTGGTTCCGCCTTTATGGCTGGTTGGACTTAATTTGACTTAATCAGGTTACCGCCTATATGGCTGGTTGGAGAAAGAATCACAAGTTTATATATTATTTTATGGGAGATATCTAAATTAGTAGTAGTAAAAGTAATTCCTTTTACCTTAGCATTTTATTTTGTTTTACTTTTCAGTTTTACTTTATGTCTTTTACTTTTCAGCATTTTTATTTTATGTCTTTTATTTTTAAGTTTTACTAGCCCTAATTATGTGTTAGTTATCTGGGGTTGTGATGAATTCTAATATCACCGGTTTATAAGGGGTCATTTTATAGTTTGGGTAATTTAAAGGTTACTTATTAAGTCTTAAGCTTAATGCTTCTTGTTGTCTGATCACCAATAAGATTGATGTGGTAAATCTAAAATGAACTAGACATAGGGATTTTAGGTTTCAGCCTTAGACTTAATAGCCCACGATCTTCCTTGAGGATAGATAACCCTTTAATAGATTTCCTTACAGGATAGACATATACCTGTCAGACGGGGGTAGCCATAATTGGAACTTAAACTTAATGAATCCAGATAATTTGGTTGACATAGACATATGGTTCAATTGGGTTAAACTGGGTATTTGCGTCTGACCATCGACAGAGGCTTTTGCATAATTTAGTGTTCCAGGTTAGTAAACTGATTTATTACACAAACATAAAATAATCACTTCATCTTTTAAAAGATATTAGAATGATTCACAACCCTAGATCTTTGTGTCTTTTGTTATTTTCCTTAGTATTTTCTTTTGTCTTTTTATTTATTTATTTATTTTACAAAACTACAATCAACCAAATCAATCAAGCAATCATTCTCTTCACCCTCAATTAGATATGTGTAAATAAATAGATTCAATAATTAATAACAACATTAGGAATTAAGTCATCATGGGATCGATATTTTTATACTACTTGAACGATACGTGTGCTTGCGTTATACATGTGTGTTTACGCCAGTCAAGTTTTTGGCGCCGTTGCCGGGGACTTATATTTCTTGAGTTGTTAATTTTGAAGCTATCTATTTTACTTGTATATAATTTCTTTCTTTTTTATCTGTAATTTTATTTCTTTCTTCTGTTTCAGGTGATTGAACAAATGGAACATTACTGGGAGATTGAGAGATTACGAGCTTTACAAGAAGATACACGCCACATCTGGGAGCAACAATCCGGTTTTCTGAGGCCTGTTGACCAGTCCAACAATTATCACTGGATGCCAGAACCAAGCAATACCACATTTTCTCAACAGAAGAAAATGGGGAGATGTGTAATATGTGATGGTAACCACCCGAGCGATTAATGTATATACATTTCAAAGTGGCAGAATTTTCAGAATCATTCAAAGTATGAAAAACCATCACATTTTCCATCTTATCCACCATCCATATGCGATTTTCATCAACAACTAGAACCATTAGAGGAAGATCAATTTTTAAACATGCTCAAAGATATGTTCGAGTTGGATGCAATGCTTGAAACAAGCCAGAATCAATTGGAAAGTATTCAAAGACAATCAGAATTCATTCAGAGGATGACAGATCAAATGAGACAATTCACAGAAAACCAGAACTACATACCTCAAGAACCAGTTTCGGATGACACTGATGAAGCCTTCGAGTACCAATCATTTCACAGTGACACTTCAACAGAGGAGAAGCTGAGCAGTATCAACAACCAGAGGTATCAGTTCAGGAGCCCAAACCGGCCCTCAATTTGACTTTTATTATTCAGACTCTAACGAGGATGAAGCTGATTTATTTGTACCAACTGCACCAACAACGGAGGATCAAACTTTCAATCCTCAAAATGAAGATCTTGGAGCATGCTTTACCATGATATTTGAGAAGATCTATATGAACCATCCATTCCAGTCATATCAGAGGATGAATACCTAAAATCTGACATTTCTTTATATCCTCAGGTTGACAATTTTGAAGCATGTATTTCACAGATGACAGATGAAGAACTGAATACAGAAATTTTAAAAGACATATGTGAAGAAAAGGTGGAGCAAGAAACAGAGCAAATGGAGGAGCAAATGTCTGACCTTAATAAAGATCCAGGGCATTCAGGAGAAACATCGCTGTTTTGGGGAGTACAAATCAAAGAAATCACCCAGAAGCTTGACAGAATGGAACTTCCATTCCAAGTCAAGCATCATACGAGACCTCCTGATTTTCTTTCTTTCTTTGCAGGAATCACTGGAACAACAAGGAGTAAAAAGGTGGCACGAGCACTGAATGAGATAAAACTCTTTTTGCCACTTTTCCGTTGGAAGAGACCATTCAAAAGCAACGCTCACAGGATTGTCTTTAATCGGACATCCAAAAAAACATTGAAACCTCATTAACAGATGAATTTCAGTCACGTCTGGCTGAAGACGAAAAATTTAGCGCTAGCAGGGAGGCAACCCATGCAATTTGTTGTAATTTCTATTTTCATATTTTGTGTGAACTTTTTAATTTTGTATTTTATTTTTGTAGGGAAAGGCACAAACGAAGCATTTTAAGACAGAAGGAATTGTGTTTGGCAATCAAATATGAGAAATAATTCATTAGCGATGGTTGAATGAGGAATGAAATCTTGAGACACATCCTAATGAATTTATACTAAGCGAGTGACGTATTGCGTACACAATTTCGTTGCCTTAATTATTTCTTTAATTCGTTTTTCTATTGTAATTATCTTTATTTTCGTAAACAGGATCCAGACTTTTTGACCTTTAACGATCTCTTTTGTTGTTTAGCTAACAATCGTCCCTTGGAAGATATTAGTGCTATTATTACTCACCCTTTTTCAGGTACTATAAATTCAGCCCGTCATTGCACTTTTGAAGGCATCCAGAGTTGAAAAAGAAATACATAAAAAATGGAAGCCACTTCAAGAAGACGAGTTGAAAACATTTGTGTGTTTTGCGGTAGTAGTGTTGATACTAAGCCACAATACATAGAAGCAGCACAGGAATTGGGTCGAGTCTTAGCTGCAAGAAATATGCACTTAATATATGGCGGAGGCAATCTTGGACTTATGGGATCGTTTCAAAGGCTGTACAGGAAGGAGGCAGTCATGTTTTGGGAATCATTCCAAAACCCTTGGTAGAGGCAAATCTTATTGGATCATCAAACGGAGAGGAACTGATCGTGTCAGGTATGTCTGAACGACTGGTAGAAATGATTAACCGTGCTGATGCTTTTATCGCTTTGCCAGGTGGCTTGGGTACATTGGAGGAAATTTTTATAGTTCTATCTTGGGCGAACCTGAACATACATCGGAAACCGCTTGGACTGTTTAATGTTGATGGATTTTATGATTTTCTTTGTGTGTTTCTTGATGATGCCCGAAGAAATGGGTCCGTGTCAAAACCTATGAAAGAACTCCTCTTTACTGCTAGAACTGCTCCGGATCTAATAGACCAACTCATAGCCTATGAACCACAAGTTGACCCTATCCTTTCAAAGATAAATTGGTCCGAGGACGATCGTGGTAAGAGGCGTAGAATTAATCTGGATCTTAACCTTTAATTTCCTGTAGATTTCAGCTAACCAGGTACGACCTTCTTAACTCTATTTTTACTGTTTAAGACATTGGGGACAATGTCTCATTTAGGTCTGGGAGAGGGAATTAGTTGATCAGTACCTTGTTTTTAGTTTGTGTGTTGTTTTTATTTTTAGTCTTGTAAATAATTTTAATTACGTTTTGTGATAATAGTAATTTAATTTTTACTTTTTACTTTTTACAATTTTTACTATTTACCATGAGGAGGTAACTTCTCCAGCTAGGGTGAAGGTAATTCTTTTACTTTTACTATTTAGATTAATCTCCCTTAAAAATAATATATTCACTATTTAAAACCTGACTAATAAAGGATACCGCCAGATTGGTCGGTTGGTAATTCATTTTAATCTGGTTTAAACCTGACTAATAAATGATACCACTAGATTGGTCGGTTGGTAATTTAATTTTGGTTCCGCCTTTATGGCTGGTTGGACTTAATTTGACTTAATCAGGTTACCGCCTATATGGCTGGTTGGAGAAAGAATCACAAGTTTATATATTATTTTATGGGAGATATCTAAATTAGTAGTAGTAAAAGTAATTCCTTTTACCTTAGCATTTTATTTTGTTTTACTTTTCAGTTTTTACTTTATGTCTTTTACTTTTCAGCATTTTTATTTTATGTCTTTTATTTTTAAGTTTTTACTAGCCATAGTTATGTGTTAGTTATCTGAGATTGTGATGAATTCTAATATCACCGGTTTATAAGGGGTTATTTTATAGTTTGGGTAATTTAAAGGTTTACTTATTAAGTCTTAAGCTTAATGCTTCTTGTTCTCTGATCACCAATAAGAATGATGTGGTAAATCTAAAATGAACTAGACATAGGGATTTTAGGTTTCAGCCTTAGACTTAATAGCCCACGATCTTCCTTGAGGATAGATAACCCTTTAATAGATTTCCTTACAGGATAGACATATACCTGTCAGGCGGGGGTAGCCATAATTGTATCTTGTTTGTTTATTTATAGCTTTTAGTAATTAATTTCTGCTTTCGCACTTTCTTTTCTTTACTTTTCAGTTTTTACTTTCTGCAATTTACTTTTACGCACAGTACTTTTCTTTATTTAATTTTCAGTTTTTACTTTTCAGTAATGAGGAGGTAACCCCCATTTGCTGGGATAAAAGGTAAAACTTTTATTACTAATATTTAGATTAATCTCCCTTAATTATAATATATAAACTAGTTAAAACCTGACTTAACGAGGATACCGCCATATTGGTCGGTTGGTAATTATTTAAATTGGTTTTAACCTGATTGGTCGGTTGGACTTAACGAGGATACCGACCAATCAGGTGGTATCCAGTTTAGTCAGGTTAAAACCAATTTAAATAATTACCAACTGACCAATATGGCGGTATCCCCGTTAAGTAAGGTTTTAACTAGTTTATATATTATAATTAAGGGAGATTAATCTAAATATTAGTAATAAAAGTTTTACTTTTTATCCCAACAAATGGGGGTTACCTCCTCATTACTGAAAAGTAAAAACTGAAAATTAAATAAAGAAAAGTACTGTGCGTAAAAGTAAATTGCAGAAAGTAAAAACTGAAAAGTAAAGAAAAGAAAGTGCGAAAGCGGAAATTAATTACTAAAAGCTATAAATAAACAAACAAGATACAACCTAGTGCCCTAAAACCAACTGGTTTGGGAGTCACTGGCCCAAAGCTCGTTACATGGATCGAAGATGCTACAAATATATATATATATATATATATATATATTATATATATATATTTATATCTGAAGTCTGGGTAATTAAGTCCGTAGGGGTGTCTTAACACTTGGTGCCCTAAAGCCAACTAGTTTGGGAGCCACCGACCCAACACTCGTTACATAGATGGAAGATATTGTATATAAATAAAAAATAGAGAAAAATCAAAGAAAAAAATCAGAAAAATGAAAAATGAAAAATTATTCCATTTCTGCAAAAATGTGTGAATTCTGATAAAACTTTAGGACAAAAATATTACTCTCTTATCAACTGCACTTATTACTGTTATGGGCAAAAATGAATTGATTAATATTTTGTTAGCTGTGTATATGGAGAATGGTAAAAATAATTGGAGAATTTACTTATTCGGTAATTTAAAATGAAACAAAACTACTAGTAACTTGGATTAAAAGTTTCACTCGATTAGTCACTAACTTCTCTTTTCGCTTGTCTTTTTGCTTTTGTGTGCATTAGTTTTACTAACTTTTCACTTTTGTAAAAATGTTTGTGGGTATCATTACTGTAAGCCCTCACGAGACTACAACTCGTCCACTATGGACACATATGGGTTTAAAGGCTTGTTGCATACGCTAAATGCAATCGTGATCCCGACGAAAGTGGCTTAGTTAATTTTATTTTCATGTTATTTTATTTTATGTTTTGCTCGAGGACTAGCAAAATGTTAGGTTTGGGGTGTGATGAGTGGTAAATCTATCACTATTTCCCACTCATTTAACCTAATATTTCGTATAGTTTCTCGAGTTTTATGAACGTTTTGATGTGTTTTGTTGTTATTTTACAGATAAATAACGTTTGGAAAGCATTGGAGGCAATTTGGGGCAAAAACTGACAAAAATGCGTCAACATGGATATTTTGGTCTTTAGCGCGTCGCGCCTCCAAGCCTTTTGCGTCGCGACGTCTAAAATGCGCCGAACAGTGCTAACGTGCGTCGGGTCCACAAATCAGAATCTGAGAAAAGTTTGACTTTGCTAAAATGCGTTGTGCCACGTGTCACCATCACAACCGATCTGCTAACATGCGTTGTGCCACGTGTCAGCATCCTACGGTGCCGACAGTCACCATCGCCATGTGTGCCACGTGTCACTCCAGGTCATCTCCATGTCATCAGCCACGTCAGCAAGTCAACATTGCCACCTCACCGCCATGTCATCATCAGCCAATCAGATGCTGCCACTTGTCGCAATCCTACGGTGCCGACAGTCTCTTTCCCACGTGTCACCACGTCACCACCACATCACCGCCACGTCAGCGCCATATCAGCATCAATTATTGGATATCCTATCCTTATCTGACACGTGGCGGATAAGAATCTCAGCGACCAATCAGAAGCCGCCATGTGTCACAATAATTGAGTTCCAACCACTCCGCCATGTGTCACCTTATCACCTTATCCGGAATCTGCAACCGACGAACCAGAAGCTACCACGTCGACAAATCTAGTGTCGTGATGCTGGCGACGCCGGACTCTAATCGACCCCTATAAATAGAGCTGGAAATTTCAGATTTCAGTGTACCTTCCTCTCTCTTAAATTCTTTCTAAAGAGAGTTTCTCTCTCTAGATTCTTTAGTTTTTAGTTTTTTTTTTTTTTAGTTTTTTTTTATTTTTAGTTTTGTAAATAATTTTAATTACATTTTGTGAAAACATCTGCGTGTTTTGCGGTAGTAGTGTTGGTACTAAGCCACAATACATAGAAGCAGCACAGGAATTGGGTCGAGTCTTAGCTGCAAGAAATATGCACTTAATATATGGCGGAGGCAATCTTGGACTTTTGGGGATCGTTTCAAAGGCTGTACAGGAAGGAGGCAGTCATGTTTTGGGAATCATTCCAAAACCCTTGGTAGAGGCAAATCTTATTGGATCATCAAACGGAGAGGAACTGATCGTGTCAGGTATGTCTGAACGACTGGTAGAAATGATTAACCGTGCTGATGCTTTTATCGCTTTGCCAGGTGGCTTGGGTAAATTGGAGGAAATTTTTATAGTTCTATCTTGGGCGAACCTGAACATACACCAGAAACCGCTTGGACTGTTTAATGTTGATGGATTTTATGATTTTCTTTGTGTGTTTCTTGATGATGCCCGAAGAAATGGGTTCGTGTCAAAACCTATGAAAGAACTCCTATTTACTGCTAGATTTGCTCCGGATCTAACAGACCAACTCATAGCCTATGAACCACAAGTTGACCCTATCCTTTCAAAGATAAATTGGTCCGAGGACGATCGTGGTAAGAGGCGTAGAATTAATCTGGATCTTAACCTTTAATTTCCTGTAGATTTCAGCTAACCAGGTACGACCTTCTTAACTCTCTTTTTATTGTTTAAGACATTGGGGACAATGTCTCATTTAGGTTTGGGGGAGGGAATTAGTTGATCAGTACCTTGTTTTTAGTTTGTGTGTTGTTTTTATTTTTAGTATTGTAAATAATTTTAATTACGTTTTGTGATAATAGTAATTTAATTTTTACTTTTTACTTTTTACAGTTTTTACTATTTACCATGATGAGGTAACTTCTCCAGCTAGGGTGAAGGTAATTCTTTTACTTTTACTATTTAGATTAATCTCCCTTAAAAATAATATATTCACTATTTAAAACCTGACTAATAAAGGATACCGCCAGATTGGTCGGTTGGTAATTCATTTTAATCTAGTTTAAACCTGACTAATAAAGGATACCGCCAGATTGTTCGGTTGGTAATTTAATTTTGGTTCCGCCTTTATGGCTGGTTGGACTTAATTTGACTTAATCAGGTTACCGCCTATATGGCTGGTTGGAGAAAGAATCACAAGTTTATATATATTTTATGGGAGATATCTAAATTAGTAGTAGTAAAAGTAATTCCTTTTACCTTAGCATTTTATTTTGTTTTACTTTTCAGTTTTTACTTTATGTCTTTTACTTTTCAGCATTTTTATTTTATGTCTTTTATTTTTAAGTTTTTACTAGCCCTAGTTATATGTTAGTTATCTGGGGTTGTGATGAATTTTAATATCACCGGTTTATAAGGGGTTATTTTATAGTTTAGGTAATTTAAAGGTTTACTTATTAAGTCTTAAGCTTAATGCTTCTTGTTGTCTGATCACCAATAAGATTGATGTGGTAAATCTAAAATGAACTAGACATAGGGATTTTAGGTTTCAGCCTTAAACTTAATAGCCCACGATCTTCCTTGAGGATAGATAACCCTTTAATAGATTTCCTTACAGGATAGACATATACCTATCAGACGGGGGTAGCCATAATTGGAACTTAAACTTAATGAATCCAGATAATTTGGTTGACATAGACATATGGTTCAATTGGGTTAAACTGGGTATTTGCTTCTGACCATCGACATAGGCTTTTGCATAATTTAGTGTTCCAGGTTAGTAAACTGATTTATTACACAAACATAAAATAATCACTTCATCTTTTAAAAGAGATTAGAATGATTCACAACCCTAGATCTTTGTGTCTTTTGTTATTTTCCTTAGTATTTTCTTTTGTCTTTTTATTTATTTATTTATTTTACAAAACTACAATCAACCAAATCAATCAAGCAATCATTCTCTTCACCCTCAATTAGATATGTGTAAATAAATAGATTTAATAATTAATAACAACATTAGGAATTAAGTCCTCGTGGGATCGATATTTTTATATTACTTGAACGATTCGTGCGCTTGCGTTATACGTGTGTGTTTACGCCGGTCAATTATTCTCTTGATTTAGTAACTGGTGTCCGTTGGCCCCCTGATGTTGATAGACTTGGGCCTATGAGGACTTTTTGTCTGATATTCTTGTCTATGGACTGGACTCACTAATGGGCTTCAGGTTTGGTGGTTGGCTCTGGGGTAAATGTCAAATTTATCCTTGGGCCCAATTCTGGCCCGTACAATGATAAAAGTAATATTCAGATCCTTTGTTGTCCAAACCAGCATAGTCATTTTACATTGCAAACTTAAAAAGATATTTTAAATACTGGAGTTAATAAACGTAGTTTACCTGTAACTAATAATACTGAACTTTGGCATATGCAGCTGGGTCACATAGGCGTTAAATACCTACCTAATTGGTTAGGAATAGTTTGATACTAGATCTTACCATTGAATCTTATCCAACTTGTGAATCCTGTATTCAGGGTAAGATGACCAAAGCCCCATTTTCTGGTGTTGGACACCGTGCCACTAACTTACTGGAACTCGTACATTCTGATGTATGTGGTCCACTAAGTCAGACTACTCAAGTGGTTATTCATACTTCGTTACCTTTACCGATGATTTGTCATGGTACGGTTATGTGTATTTGATGCGACATAAATCGAAAACCTTTGAAAAGTTTAAAGAGTTCCGAAATGAAGTAGAAAAACAAATTGGTCAATATATTAAATGCCTTCGATCTGATCGAGGCGGTGAATATATGAGTGGTGAGTTCATGGATTATATGAAGGAGAATGGGATTCTCGCTCAATATACTCCTCCAGGTATTCCACAACACAATGGAGTATCTGAGAAGAGAAATCAGACTTTATTGGATATGGTCTGATTGATGTTGAATTTCACAGATTTGCCCTATTACTTATGGGGCTACTCTCTTTTAACAGCTGCACATCTTTTGAATAAGATTACTTCAAAAGCTGTTCCTACGACTCCGTATGAGATATGGTTCGGTGGGAGACCAAATCTTAGTTACATTAAGGTTTGGGGTTGTCCTGCCTATGTCAGGGTGACTCAGCAAGATAAGCTTTCGCCTCGAGGGCAAAAGTTTAGGTTTGTCGGATATCCTTCAAATACGAGGGGATATCTGTTCTATGATACCGAGCATCGAAATGTGTTCGTAGCTCGCTTCGCAAAATTTCTAGAAGTAGAATTTTTGTCAGAAGGTGGTAATCATAGACAGGTTGAGCTTGATGAAATCCAACAACAAACCAACATAGGAACCTGAAGTTCAAGTAGATGAATGACCTTCAACACACACACTCCGTAGGTCAGAAAGAGTATCTAGACCTCCTGAATGCTTCTATCTGATATAAGAAAATAGTCTAGATGTTCTCTTAGTTGAAGAGACTGATCATTTCACCTATAGAGAATCGATGTTAGACATCGACTCCGTGAAGTGGCAAAGTGCCATGAAATCCGAGTTAGACTAAATACATGAGAATCAAGTTCGGGACTTGGTTTCGCTTCTCGAATGAATTGTTCATATCGGTTGTAAATGGGTTTACAAGAGGAAGCACGGGCCTGACGGTAAGGTTGAAACTTACAAGGCCTGACTGGTAGCAAAATGTTACACGCAGCGACCTGGCGTCGACTATGATGAAACTTTTTTGCCAGTAGCAATACTTAAGTCTATTCGGATTTTGCTTTCTATAGTTGCGTATCATGACTACGAGATTTGCAAATCGATGTCAAAATGGATTTTCTGAATGGATTTCTTGATGAAGAAATCTATATGGAACAGCCGGAAGGTTTTGCATCCAGCGAAAACTCGGGTATGGTATGTAAGCTTAAGAAGTCTATTTATGGACTTAAACAAGCTTCACGAAGTTGGAATCTTCGATTCAACGAGATTATTAGATCGTCTGGTTTTCTCAAGAATTCGTTAGAATCATGTGTGTATCAGAAGGCCAGTGGGAGCATGGTCGTATTTTTAATCCTATATGTTGATGACATCCTAATCATTGGAATGATTTAGGTATGTTACAAAGCGTCAAAGCGTACCTCTGTAAGAATTTCTCCATGAAGGACCTGGGAGAAGCTTCCTATGTTTTAGGGATAAAACTCTATAAGATAGACAAAGGAGGCTGATTGGGTTATCCCAATCAACGTACATAGATAAGATCTTGGAACGGTAAAATTTTGGTAACTGTAAGACATCAAACATATCGCTCAGACATGGGATTCATCTTTCAAAGAAGATGAGTCCACAAACAGAAGATGAGAAGTTAGAATGTCTAACCAATTTTATGCTTCGTTTTTGGGTAGCATAATGTATGCCATGTTATGTACAAGGCCTGATATCAGTTTCGCTGTTAGCGTAACTAGCAGATATCAGTCCAATTCAGGTAATGACCATTGGATGACTATTAAACATATCCTCAAGTATCTTAAAGGTACTAAGGATAAGTTAATAATTTACGGAGGAAACGAACTGTAAATTAACGGGTATACGGATTTCGATTTCCAATCGGATCCCGATGATAGAAACTCTACATCTGGATTCGTATTTACCCTTAACGGAGGTGCAGTTTGTTGGAAGAGTTCCAAACATGGATCAACATCAGATTCCACCACTGAGGTGGAATATATTGCAGCTTCTGAAGCTGCAAAAGAGGTTGTGTGGATAAAGAACTTTGTCACAGAATTGGGAGTTGTCCCAAGTATCAAGAATGCGATTTCGTTATACTGTTGATAATATTGGAGCCATTGCGCAAGCAAAGGAACCGAGGGTGCATCAGAAGTCGAAACATGTGGAACGCAAGTACCACATCATTCGAGAGATTGTGTCGCGAGGGGATATTATTGTGTGCAAGGTACCGAGTGAAGATAATATAGTAGACCCGCTGACGAAGGCCATACCTCTGAAGTTATTTGATAAACATGTGGAGTCGATGGGTATTAGATACAATCGTTATTGGCACTGGAGCAAGTGTGAGTTTTTGTTGGGGTTGGTGCTCAGAGTGCCAATTCCCGATTGTATTTCTTTATGAATACTTTTGTAAAACATTATTATTTTTGAATAATATATGTAGTTTCTATAATATAATGTATCTTTTAATATGGTAAAGACGTAATGACCTTAGAATGAATAGTCATGTTGCAGTTGCAAAAGCGTCGCAACTGACATTGAGTTGTATCATGACGTTGTCATTCTCAGACAGTTCCTGGTCAAGGTTTACACTACTGTGGGCGCATGAGACATCTTCCACACTTAGATGGCAGTCACGTCACCGATCTATTTAGATCAGACCTCCGCCTATTTGTTGGGTATGGATAGATCCTCAGGGATTTGACGTTTACATCTATATCTTTGGGATTTATCCTGATACCTGTGACGGGGGTATTATACATTTTCCATGACCTCGACCTGTATGATTCAGCGAGTTATCTGTGATCATCATAATTTACGGGTGGATAAATTATGGACACGAAATTGGATTTCGTGACGAATATGCCTGAATCTAGAGAGTCTCAGTAATGAAATATACTTGTCGAGCACTAGGGCAACATTTATAAATGATACTGATTATTTATAAAGTCGTTTAAAGGTTAAACACAAAATACATGTGTAGGGACCCGATAGTCATTTCCTTAATTTTTGTGTATTTGCATTTAATGTTAGATTAATTCAAATACACATTAATTAATTGTCAAATTGAGATATTGGACTAATATCATAAAATTTATAGTATTAATATTTAATGTAAATATAATACATATATTTAATATATTTTTAATTAATTAATTAATTAATTAATTAATTGTTAATGATTAAATTAATTAAATATGAATATTTTAGTTATGATATTTTATTTAATGACTTAGTTGCAATTGTTGACATGTTTGAAATATTCATTAAAGTGTAATGATCATTTTAAACCAAGTGGATAAGTTGATAAAAATGAAATTAATTGAAACAAAACTAAATATCTTAATATTATATATGCTATATTTTCGGCCAAGGCAAAAAGTGGGAGTATATATTGTTTCTTTTAATTTTAGGGTTCCATTAAATTGGAAAACACTCTATCAAAACTCCATAAGGAAAGCAAAGAAGCTAGAGAGAAAGAAAAGAAAAAATCAAAGAAAGCTTGGATTTAAGTAAGTATTTCCGACTTGCCATAGAGAGAAAAATGTTCCTATTGTTCTTGGAACATCTTGTGATGTTCTTAAGTTTTTCTATTCTTTATTCTTTGTGTTTGATGGATGAAAGTTTGATGAAGGGGTTAAACATGTATGAAGTTGAACTGATGTGCTAATAAGCTTGTTAGCATTTTTTTCATGGTTTTAGAACCTTGTTGCTAATCTAGAGTTGTTGACCTACTCTTAAAATGACCTATATTTGATCTATAGTTATTCATTGTGTTGAGACTTGTTTTGAATGAAAGAAACATGATTGAAGTATTAGATTTTGTTAATTTGGTCTGATTTGTCCAATTTGTAGAAATTGAAAAAATTAGGGTTTAAGACCACTTCCAAATTTGGGGATTTCATTCTATGTTGTGTATTTTGATGTGTATAAGATACATATGAAATCTTATGTGATTGGATTTCAACTTGATGTGTTTTGAACATAGAAAGTGCAAAATGCACATTCCCCACTCCTTTGGTAGCTCACGGCCTTGGGCTATTTTGGGAAATTTAATTTGCTAATTGTATTTGACATTTGGGATATGTTAAATTCATATTAGAAATGATTAGAATCATTCAAAATTGTTTTGAACAATTTCGGATTAAAAAATAATCAAAATGCTTGTTTTGGGGTAATTCGGTAAATTCACATAAATTTTTTTTATAGTGTTTTATTTCATAATTTTGGTTATTGGATAATAAAATAAATAAGTTTATTTTATTAATCCGAGAAAAAATTTTTGAAATCGGAAAATTTTGATTTCCACTATTCCGTTGCGTTACCGGATTTCCGCAATAAAACCCCTACAATATGAAGATCATACGTCAATTTAGGCGACACACAACAATATTGGTCAAGTGATATATTATTGTGATGTATAACAATCACATTTTACCAAGAACTTAATTTGAGACATATATAAATAACATTGACTCTCATAATCCCAAACGTCTTTTGTATTAACAATATTCATCTAACATAATGTCTCATGCCATACACATTAAATATGGATGTAATAATGTGTAGTTAACAAATGATTTTATTAAATAAACTATATTACAGATATTATGCCTTAAACCATTTTATCCATAATTGGTTTTAGGGTTATACACTCTAACAAACTCCCACTTGCACTAAAGCTAGTTTTTATGATACCCAATGCCCATATTCTCAAGATGACACTCCATTTGTTCTTGGCTCATTGGCTTAGAAGTAGATAAGCGCTACATTGTTAGCTGAAAGTATTTTCTGTATGGATCTCTGTGTTGGACAATTATGACCCATAGCGTCGCTATTTGTACAGATCATGGTGTTGTTGTACAAATTAACTATGTGACAAAGGAGATTGCACTCTTATCATTTGTGATTAGATCACATAGATATATAAATGATAGGAGGTCCCTGTGATTTGTTCCTGGATGAGAATGATATGAGACAGTATCAGTCCACGAAGGTAAATCATTAAATATCCATAGTCAGAGCATTATCGAGATTGGACATCGATGAATGTGTAAAAGACTAGTATTACACTTGTGCGCGTTGTGAGGGCACAACTCATAGTCTCATATATTTGGGTATATGATACTCATGTAAGTGTAATAGGAGGTTGTGTTTTACCGATGGTACGGGAAACAGCTTCGCTCTGGATAGACCCCCTCGGAATTCCATTGGTAGTATGACTATATGTCTATGGAAGTCCGAAATCAGGGTAGATGTATTTGGTCTTAACTTGAGACTTGCACCGCTAATACTTGTGACAATCAATATATTTGGTTGAGGTCGTCCAGGGCTTTAACAGGTTCTGTGTACTCCAATGCTGGGTATATGAGAATCGTAGTGTGTTGGGTGTAATGTCAAGACAGAAGTGTCACTCCAGTCATATGGAGATGATGATCGCGCAGGGATACATAACTGGTTCTCTAAAAAGGTTGCAACCATCGGGATAATATGACTTGGTCATGATTATTCGATATTAAAGAGACTAGTTGCCCGTAATCCGATATATGTTTCGTACGGGGCAGACACTGTACCAGCCCCAGTCCTCGCATGTGATCATCCGATACTGGACTGAAATACGCAATACGACGTATACTACGCCTGATATAGATCCTTTATTCCTGTAAGGATATTTCCGGAGAATTGGGTAGGCATGGCGCTTTGCAAGAGGCCAACCTTGTCTTGTAATCGGTAATAAACATAGTACGAGGTACTTACGTGTTCGGATAGTCCGACAACCGAATTTAATGCCAACATATGTGGGGATCTCATGGGTCGCTTCATAAAAATTCACGATGACGTATGACTCGCACTTTTAATTAATCTGTGATTAATTAGATGAGAGAGAAAATAAATCTGGGATTAATTGCGGAGATATTTTATCTGGGATAAAATATCAATTAAAGAGAGATAACGATTAATTTGGAATTAATCGATAAATTAATATATTCAATTATTAAACGAAATTGGATTTCGACGCGGAATTAAAATTAGATTTTAATTCAGGCTAACGACATAATTTAGAATTAATTCGTTAGCGACATGAATAGTGATTTTGCTAGGCGTAATCATTTAATTACGACGCAACGGAAAATTTGTTAATTTGGAATTAGCGAACCCGAGCCCGAGATTATTTACGAGCGCATTCGTATTTCGAATTCGAGTGCGGCACGCAAGTCAAATCAAGCGTCAAATCATTAGTCGCATCAAGCGTCAAATCACATGTCACTTTAAGTGATATGACACTTGATTGATTCATGTGATTGATTGAGTTGTTTGGTTGGTGTATGAGTATGGAACACTCAAAGTTGTTTGAATTCATTTAGTTTGACTTTTGAATGTAATCAGTGTATATGGTTTTGATAAAAATCAAATACCTTTTTTAGACAACAACTAATACACAATATAAACTCTCACCACTCTCTCTCTCCCCCATTCTCTTATCTTTCACGCCCCCAGGGCGAGCATTTTTTGGTTTTATTTTGCTGGCAGAACCGAATTAGAAGGGAAGTAAGTGCGATTTTGTGGCAAAATCAAGAGTGCTAGCACACTCCGTGATCATGCGAAGGTGATAGGGAAGTCCACCATGAGCCGGGAATCAAATGACGAAGCTTGGAGCTTGGGTTCTTGTTGATTGAAGGTCGAACCAGTGAGGACAGCAGTGAACTGCCGTGATCTGTTCAAGTGGGCAGTGAAGAATTTTTGTTGTCTCCCGCGTCGCTCAACCGCTTGATGTGAGTATTCCGCGACTTTCTCGAATGTATTCACTTATGTTTCATGCTTGTTAATTGATCTTGGGATGCTTAGAATCTCCAACAATGGTATCAGAGCAAGGAAAAGCATGAAATTGGTTTAGGGTTAAAATTTGGGTAAATTGATTTTGAGCATGTTTAAATGAAATTGGATGAGGTTTTATGCTTAATTGATGTTGAATTAAAGTTTGATTGGATCAATTTCAAGAAAATTGGTTTAGAACAATTTTTGCCCAAATTGTTGTGTTGGTCGAATGGTCTAGCCCTAAAATGTCTTGGGATTTTTGATTTTTGATCATTGGATGTGTTGGAAATCATTCGGGAATATGATTTAATGTCGATTGTGGAATTAATTTGATTGAATTTGAATCAGACATAAAATCCCCAAATTGCCGAGACATTAGAAGCATGAATTGGGTTTGTTTTTTTGTCAAAATGTGTTGGACATGTTTTAATGTGCATGCATGATTAATTAGTGCTAATTGATGTTTTAGAAATGTTAATTGGATATTTAATTGTGTAATGCACTTTAGGTAATTAAATTTGGAATTTAGAATTTAATTAAGTTGGGCCTTAAATTGGATTTGGGCTTGTTGTGTTGTAATTGGGCTTATTGGGCTTAGTTGTACTAAGTTGGGTTTAGGAAAAATTGGTTGGATCCAATTGGGCCCAAAACCGCATCCATAAAGTCCAAATGCGACAAATGGACCTTTAAAGTTTAATTGGGCCTAATGGCCCAAGATTGATTTCTAGGCTTATGGGGTAACTCCCGGATTGGATTTTGGTTATTTGATTTGACCCGAGTTGACCAAAAGTCCACGCCTTAAGAAATTAATTAAAATCCATTGGACTTTAATTAAATTGACGTTGGACGTTAATCGGGCTTTGAGACCCGTAACGATTAAATTTGGAATTTAAGTCGTAAAAGTTCATTAATAAAGTGTAGTATTTAAGTTGGAAGTAAATAGTGGATTAGTATTAAATGCATATTAAATTGTATTTAATTATGTAGTTTAATTTATTCAAGAATTTGTACTTTGAGTACTTATTCGCAAAACGAGTTTGACTCGAGCAAAATCAAATTGTTGTTTGAACATTGGATGATCACTAATATCAGATTAATTAATTTGATTAGATTGATTGATAACATGCTTGTGTGAATACAAGGTTGCGATGCATGAATAATGTATATCGGATGGATATTAGATGGGTGGGGCAATTTTAGAAATTGTAATAAATTTGATTTATTAAATTAGACCTGCGAGTCCAGCCTTATCACCTTCTTATTCTTTGTATTCTCTTCTCACATATTCCCCTCAATGTAAATGAGGTTTCTTTAGAAGTGTAGTGTAACGGGTAGAAGTAAATACATGTGCTAGCTGGAGAGAGAAATGGAGAGATTTGATCTAGGATCAATGTGTAAAGTATCCATCCGCATATCATTATTATTTTATCATATGTTCTTTATTATGTGTTTAGAATGCATGTTTAAGGGTGTATATGATGAGACCTTAACAAAGATAATAAATAGGTTGCCAATTTGCACTCGAAAAACCCTCGGCAAAATATTAAGCGTTTTTCCTTCCTTCCATTGAGTGATTCCCACTCAAGATCCGAGACTGGCATTGGCTTGTTGGCCAAAGTCAGGCCTTTGTCCGTCGAGGATGTGTTTGAATCACGAAGGCTTTGTTCCATATTGGTGTTTGAATCAATCACGGATCCTAGCCCACTAGGAAACACGGTTTCCTGAGTACTCGACAGAGGGTTGGAGGCTCGCCGAAAAATAGTGGGAGGCAAGAATTGAATTTGCAATATTCGTTTAATTACTTGCCATACGCGTTCAAACAAATATCATTCGTCAAATTATTAAATGTTAGTTGGACTAATATTTAAAATGTTGTTTTAATAATAGTTGGACTATATTTAAACTAATCACTTATAATTGATTTTATAATTGGACTATAGTAATCAATATAATTGATTTAATCTATTAAATTATAGTTGATTAAATAGTTGGACTATTGTAATCATTATAATAAATAGTACTGAAATCGTTGATTAAATATTTGGACTATTAAAATCAAGATACAATTGAAAGATTGACATTTAAACATAATCATAGGGAAAATGTATTTAAATGGTTTAATTTTCAAAATTGGGAATAATTTTCAGGATGGTCCTGAAAAACTAATAAGTTATTTTATTTGATAAAATAATATATTATGCCTAAGCCCGGAGTTAAGCAAATAGTAGAGCATAATCTTTGGAAGATCATGTGATGATAACTTAAGTGTTTAATCCATTAAGCTTGTCGCAGTAGACTCCTTAATTTCTGAATCAGAACTAAGGATTAGATCCTTAAAGTATAATAAATAAATTGAAGGATCTTCATAAATCTATACTTAGATTTTAGAAGTACTAAATTGCAATAAATAATTCTTGGAGAATTAATGACTATTCTCAAGAGACAGAGTCAAAATTTGCAATTAGGCAGTAGCGCTAGTCGCACCTTACTTTTATATTCTAGCAACCCGAGGCTTGGCTAAACGCTATGGAATATGAAAAAGCAAAGGCAATATCAATCATTAAATCTTCTGGGAAGATAAATGACATATCCCAAAATGTCTGCCTAAATTGTGGCAAACGGGATTGCGGAAGCGTGACTGCCGTTGGACAAAGCAGACATGAAGGAATTGAAGAATGAGCAAGACTCTACTTCAAATATATTTTTCAACATTATGTTCACTACTAGTATTAAAATTAGATTTTAAATACTTAGTGTGGTACATAAATATGTATTGATGTTCAGAATCTGTTTTGAACAGGATACTGGCTTCAATAGAGATTTATCTGCGAATTGGAAACGGGACGAAAATTGCTGTTTCAATCGTAGATACCTAAGTTTAGGAACTACCTTTGGGTGTGTACATAAATTGGCAAACTGTTATAATGTAACTAGTTTGACTAGATACATTATCTTTATATCAGTGTTTAAAACCCGCTGCGGGTGAACCTTTATATTCTAAAACACTAAAGTGTTTTATTATATAAAGATGATATTGAGATAACACATTATATGTGAATAACAGCATTTATATTTTGAATATAAATAAATCTCAAAGTATAATCATGACAAACAATAGCTTAAACTGATTTGATCAGAAGAAACTCTGTTGTGGCATTATTGTCTAGGACACAAGTAAACAAGACTCGTATATCCACACTTTCAAAGAGTGGGTACTAGGACTGATTTGATTCCATTCAAATAAAGTCTATGAATCTAGTTCATGGGGAAAGTGCCTTTAACACTATTTACTTGGTAAAAATGTAATGCCACTGATTTGTTAGCCCTAGTTCATTGTGAAGCAAGTGGGCCCATGTCTAGCTAGGCTAGAGGTGGATATGAATATTTCGTGACCTATACGGATGTGGCATCGCGTTATGGTTATGTGTTTCCTTTTGGAACACAAATCGGAAACTTTTAAAGTTTCGACACGAAATAGACAAACAGATCGACTAAAGTATTAAACCGTCACGGTAAGACCGTAATGGAAAATACTTAAGCAATAAGTTTCTAATATACTTGAAAGAGTATAGTATTCTTTCAAATGAGGACTCCTCCCGGAACACGTCATTATGACGGTGTGTCCGAACAGAATAATCGAATTTTGTTAGACATGATAAGTTTAATCATGAGTCGCTCTGAGCTACCATTTCCTTCTACAGATAGACTTTAAACAGTGCAAGAACTAATTTTGAATAAGGTTTCATTAAATCTGTTTGACAGATATCATATTAGATATGAACGGGAAGAAACCGGGTTTCTCGTTCCTAATAATTTGGGAATGCTAGGCATATGTTTGGTGAATACCAAACTAAAACCCAAATTGGATAAGTGTCAATTGTAGGTTATCCTAGGGATACCATAAGTATTGTACTTATAAAACTCACAATAGAACAATTAGATTGTTGCTCACCATGCGGTTTTCCTAAGAGAAATACTGATATGCAGTGGTAAGTGGAGGATAGTAAAACTCGATGAAAATCGAGTAATACTATTCAAGGCATCGATTCCTAATGGAACACAAAATAGTTTATCAAGGATGAAACTATTACCATTAATCTTCGAATACACAAGAACCGCGTATGTCGGAGAGAGTCAGAAAACAAACTGGGTATGGGTTTCTGATCTCACCTCATAAAGATGTCTATCTTATTGAGGTATACCAACTGACTACGTACGAGGCAGTGATACAAGGTATCGACTCCCTATTATGACAAAGTGTCATGATATCCGAAATGGATTCCATGTATATCAGCTTAGTTTGGATACTAGTTGATGTACCGCAAGGCATTGTGCCTATTGGTGCTTATAAGTCTTCATGGAAGACATACATGGATGGCAATATACCAACGTATAAAGCTAGGCTTTTAACGAAAAGGTATCGTTATCAACATTGTGTTGATTACGATTCAACCTTTTACTTATTGTCACGGTAAATCCATTTGGATAATGCTTGCTAATGCTGCATGTTTCATTTATGAAATATGACAGCTTCACGGGAAAATCGCTTTCCTGAAAAGGAAACCTTTTGGAGGATGTTTATAACATCCTGTCGGTTTTACCGTACTAAAACTAGCAAACAAGGTTTGCGGGTTATTCGATCCATGTTTGGATTGAAGCAATCATAGGTTCTTGGAATTATCATTTTTGATGTAATCATAATAGTTTATGATTTAATTTAAAACGAAAAAATTCTTGTGTATATAAGAGGGTTAGTGGGAGCGCACTGACAATGGTTGTCCTATAAATAATGATAACATGTCATTTCTTGAAAATGATATTCCCATAATAAATAATTGGTGAAAGCTTGGCTTTCGATAAAACTCTCCGAGAATTCGTACATTGAAAAATGTACGTGACTTGGTGTCTCATACGCTTTGAGCATATGGATACACAAACAGGCCAATCCGAGTGATAGTCACTAGATTGATGTTAAGAACATCCGTTAGTATCTTAGAGATCTAAGGATGTTGTGTTAATCTATGGAGATGGAGAACTTGAAGTGACTGGGATCACTGTTGCAAGTTTCCTAACCGATAAAGATGACTATAAGTCGCAAACGGTACTATACAGTTTGAATAACAGAACAGTGAGCTGCAAATCTTCCAAGCAAGATACTGTTACCGAATAAACTACAAATGCAGGTTATTGCTGCAGCTGAGGCGGTAATAGAAGACTTCTGGGTCGATAAATAAATCTAATTAGATTAGAAATAATTCTGTTAGCAGCTGAGCTAGGCGTCAGCACAGGCTAAAAAATTAATGGTCTCATCAACGATCCAGATACATACTTCGACTATTCATCTGATTCGTTCGGATCATACATCGTGGCGATGTGATGATCGTATAAATCGCATCAGACGATAATCATGCAAATCCACTGACGAAAGTTTTTTTCAGCAGTTTGAGCCAACCGTATATAGTTCGGGTGTAATACACTCGAGTGACTGGCTATAGGCCAAGTGGGAGATTGTTGGACAATTATGACCCATAGCGTCACTATTTGTACGGATCATGGTGTTGTTGTACAAATTAACTATGTGACAAAGGAGATTGCACTCTTATCATTTGTGATAAATCACCTAGATATATAAATGATAGGAGGTCACTGTGATTTGTTCCTGGATTGAGAATGATATGAGACAGTATCAGTCCACAAAGGATAAATCATTAAATATCCCGAGATTTGACATCGATGAATGCGTAAAAGACTAGTATTACACTTGTGCGCGTTGTGAGGGCACAACGACATAGTTCTTATATATTTGGGTATAGGATACTCATACAAGTGTAATAGGAGGTTGTGTTTTACCGATGGTACGGGAAACAGCTTCACTCTGGATAAGACCCCCTCAGAATTCCATTGGTAGTATGACTATGTGTCTATGGAAGTCCAAAATCAGGGTAGGTGTATTTAGTCTTAACCTGAGACTTGCACCGCTAATACTTGCGACAATCAATATACTTTGGTTGTGGTCGTCCAGGGCTTTAACAGGTTCTGTGTACGCCAATGTTGGGTATATTGAGAATCGTAGTGTGTTGGGTGTGATTTTAATACGGAAGTCACTCCAGTCATATGGAGATGATGATCGCGCATGGATACAAATCTGGTTCTCTAAAAAGGTTGCAAACCGTTGGGATAATATGACTTGGTCATGATTATCCGATATTAAGAGACTAGTTGCTCGTAATTCGATATATGCTTCGTACGGGGCAGACACTATACCAGTCCCAGGCCTCACATGTGATCATCCGATACTGGACAAAAATATGCAATACTACGTATACTACGCCTGATATAGATCTTTTATTCCTGTAAGGATATTTCCGAAAAATTGGGTAGGCATGACGCTTTGCTAGAGGCCAACATTGTCTTGTAAATTGGTATAAATGTAGTATGAGGTACTTACGTGTTTGGATAGTCCGACGATCGAATTTACTGCCAACATATCCGGGGATTTCATGGGTCGCTTCCCAAAGATTCACCGATGACGTATGACTCGCACTTTTAATTAATCAGGGATTAATTAGATGAGAGAGAAAATTAATCTGGGATTAATTGCGAAGATATTTTATCTGGGATAAAATATCAATTAAAGAGAGATAACGATTAATTTAGAATTAATCGGTAATTAATATATTCGATATATTAAACGAAATTGGATTTCGACGCAGAATTAAAATTAGATTTTAATTCGGGAGAACGACTTAATTTAGAATTAATTCGTTAGCGACGTGAATAATGATTTCGCTAGGCGTAATCATTTAATTACGACGCAAAGGAAAATTCATTAATTTGGAATTAGCGATCCCGAGCCCGGGATTATTTGCAAGCGCATTCGTATTTTGAAATCGAGTGCCGCACGTAAGTCAAATCAAGCGTCAAATCATTAGTCGCATCAAGTTCAAATCACATGTCACTTTGAGTGATGTGACACTTGATTGATTGATGTGATTGATTGAGTTGTTTGGTTGGTGTATGAGTGTGGAACACTCAAGGTTGTTTGAATTCATTTAGTTTGACTTTTGAATGTAAAAAATGTATATGATTTTGATAAAAATCAATTACCTTTTTTAGACAACAACTTAATACACAAATAATAACTCTCACAACTCATCTCTCTCCCCATTCTCTTCATCTTTCTCACACCCAGGGCTGAGCATTTTCTGGTTTTATTTTGTTGGGCAGAACCGAATTAGAAGGGAAGCAAGTGTGATTTTGTGGCAAAATCACACTTGCTAGCACACTCCGGGATCATGCGAAGGTGATAGGGAAGTCACCCATGAGCCGAGAATCAAATGACGAAGCTTGGAACTTGGTTTCTTGTTGATTGAAGGCAGAACCAGTGAGGACAGCAGTGAACTACCGTGAGCTGTTCCAGTGGGCAGTGAAGAATTTTTGTTGTCTCCCGCGTCGCTCAACCGCTCGATGTGAGTATTCCGCGACTTTCTCGAATGTATTCACTTATGTTTCATGCTTGTTAATTGATCTTGGGATGCTTAGAATCTCCAACAATCTGTCTATCTCCAATATATTCTTTTAGTATGTGATACTTTCTTTGAATGTGTTTGATTTCTGGTGTGACCTTGGTTCCCTGGCCAGTGCTATAGCCTCATTGTTGTCGCAAATCAAAAGGAACGCTCTTTCAATGGTTGGAACCATACCAACATTTAACTTTTAGTTCTGGTGATCCATACGTCAATATCATATCCTCACTTCTTCTTAAGCACTTGAGGATTGCCTTGACTGTTATCCAACGACTTTCTCATGTATGAGATTGGAATTTTCTTGTTACACTAACAACAAATGCGATGTCCGGTCTTGTACATGGCATACATGAGACTATTAATGGAAGAAGCATATGGTACTTGACTCATGCATTCTCTTTCTTGAGGTGTCTTGGGACTCATCGATCTAGATAGATGAATTCCATGCCAGAAGGCAACAAACCTCTCTTAGAGTCCAACATATTGGATCTCTTGATCACTTTTTCTATGTACAGACTTTGGGATAAATTAATCATTCTTCTTGCTCTATCTCTATATATTCTTATGCCAAGAATGTAGGTTTTTTCTCCCAAGTCTTCATTGAGAATATTTTGGATAACCATACTTTAACTGAAGTCATCATAGGGACATCATTTCCCAATAGTAATATGTCATCCACATATAATATTAAGAACGTTATGGCGCTCCCACTTGTAGGGGTTGGTGCTCAGAGCGCCAATTCCCGGTTGTATTTTTGTAAATACTTCTGTAAAACGTTATTATCAGTAATAATATATGCAGTTTCTGTAATATAATTCATTCTTATATATGGTAAAGACGTAATGACCCTAGAATGATTAGTCATGATACAGTTGCAAAAGCGTCGCAACGGACATTGAGTCGTATCATGACGTTGTCATTCTCAGACAGTTCCTGGTCAGGTTTACACTACTTGGTCAGTATAGTAAACCTGTTGAGACCGGTACATGTCGTATACTGGAATATATGATTCCAATGGTTTCTCAATGAACCATAAGTCTTAGAGACTAGTATAGACGTGTAGGTGTTTATAGTGGATAAACACTGAACGACTCACCGAAGATTCTTAATGGATGGTACACCAGCGTCAATAAGAATCTTCTTGGGTTGAGTAGCACTTGTGATTCTTAGACTTGAGATGCCATTGTGGGCACATGAGACATCTTCTACACTTAGATGGCAGTCACGTCACCGATCTATTTAGATCAGACCTCCGCCTGTTCGTTGGGTGTAGATAGATCCTCAGGGTTGTCCTATGTGTGTCAATATAGGATCCGTCAGTTCTGTGTACCAGAGCATAGGTAGTCCATATGATTAGCAATCAGATAAAACCATGGGCCCGTGGTAAGTTTAGAAGCTAGTTCTAAACATTCTTTTTGAGATTGCTAATAGAATAGTCGACTGGATAATCCCGATAGAGATTTGACGTTATATCTATATCTCTGGGATTTATCCGGATACCTGTGACGGAGGAATTATACATTTGCGATGACCTCGACCTGTATGGTTTAGCGAGATTATCCGTGATCGTCATGTTTTCTTGATTTATGCATGTTAATTAGGAACTAATTGATTAGATTTAGGGTGTATGACACTTAGCGGAAAATCCCTAATAATAAGGTTTAAATGTAATTTGTATTTGATGCATGTTATATGGTCCGTCTTGTCAATACGGTTCATGAATATCTCTTTGTGACTACATCTGAGACCGTGCCTCTGCTGTGAGGGTGTGTAGCCGATAAAGATTTATTTATACCGGATGTATATCTGATACTAGATAAATTCAAGTAAAAGCGGAATTCTGAACGTGCCCTAGCTGTCAGGATTACGTAAGTAACTTGAGTTTATCATTGACGAGTATTACCTTGGTACGTCTCCTTGTGGGCCTGCCTTCGCAGCGACAACGAGAAACGGCCAGGACCGGATACATAGGAGTCACTTTTGAGTGATTGACAAATGAGTTGTCTACCTGATGAATATACGTAGGCGAGACCGTGCCTTTGCTGTGAGCTGAAGTATTATTCACGGGATCCACCTTTCACTATTTATATTTAATTTATTATTAAATATTGTATTCTGTTTTGGGATTACAGTATTGCATGATTTAGTGGGAGGGGCATATTAGATTAAAAAATCCATGATCTAGTTTATGCTTTTGATATTATATGAAACTGCTTAATTTATGCTAACCGTTTTTCGTGATCTATATGATAGATTTGCGATGGCGGGTCAATCCACAAACCAGTTTGCGCGTATGTTAGATGCGAACAAACTAAAAGGCGCTGAGAACTTTACGGACTGGGAATTGGATTTGAGGATCGTCCTCGATTCCGAAAAGTTGGGTTATGTTCTTGAGGGTCCGTTGCCCCTTGCAGTGGGTGAGGATGCTTCAGAGGAGGAACGCCAAGTTTTTGAAGCTTGGAAGAATGATGATTAAGGGTTAAATCATACATTCTTAGTTCGCTCTCTCCGAAACTAAGCAACAATACTATGGAACATCAGATTCTTATAGTATGATAACGCGATTAAGACAATCGTTCGAGAACCAGGAACAGGTTATTGTTCACAAGGTCGCCATGGAACTGTTCCATGCGCGTCTGGATGAGGGGCAAAGTGTTAGCCCACATGTTCTTCAAATGATCGATTTGATCGATCAATTGAGGCAACATAATCTCATCCTAAATGACATTCTGGTAGGAGTGTCATTCTTGGTTCTCTGCCAGCTTCATTCCGCCAGTTGTGATGTACTTCAACATGCACGGGACAGTCAGCACCTACCAAGAGCTACATAGGATGTTGCTCACGGCAGAAGAGGATCTGAAGAAGGGAGTACTGACTCGCCCACCTAGATCTACTTCTCTCTGCTTCTTCCCTAGGATGTCCAAGGGAAAGAGAAGAAAAGGAAAGAAGAAGAAGAAGGCATTCGGTCCTCCACAGCAGGCGAAGATAGCCAAGCCCAAAAGGGCTTCTGAAGACAAATGCCACCACTGCGGCAAGGTCGGGCACTGGAAGAGGAACTGTCCAGATTACATTGCTCAGATCAGGAGAGACAGAGCCTCTACATCAGGTACTTTTATTTTTCCAGTTATTGATTTATCTTTGGCTTGTGAAGCCGTTACATCCAGCTGGATTTTAGATTCTGCTTGTCCCATTCACATTTGCAATTCGTTGCAGGTGCTGAAGGAAAGTAGGAGGCTGAAGCCAGGGGAGATGCAGTTGCGGTTCGGGAGTGGAGACTCTTTGGATGCAGTTGCAGTGGGAGTATGCGAGATCTCATTACCGAATGGGACACTTTTGTTACATGACTGTCATTTTGTACCGGGATGTGTCGCTAATATTATATCACTTTTTGTACTTGATACAGAAGGATTTTGTATGAATATTAAGAATAGTTCTTTGTATTTATATGATAGAAATAATATTCAGATCCTTTGTTGTCCAAACCATCATGGTCATTATACATTGCAAACTTCAAAAGATATATTAAATACTGGAGTTAATAAACGTAGATTACCTGTAATTAATAATACTGAACTTTGGCATATGAGACTTGGTCACATTGGCGTTTAAGCGCCTTACCCA
>SKCR01046136.1:0-170347 GCA_019454045.1 Zanthoxylum bungeanum | reverse complement strand
TAAGACTAAGAAAGTGTGTATACGTTCGCGTAGCGTTCGAGAACGCGTTCGAACGGAACCAGACCTGATGCATGCTAAGACTAAGAAAATGCGTGTGCGTTCACGTAGCGTTTGTAAAACGCGTTCGAACGGAAAACAGATGGGTCGCGTTCGTATAGCGTTTGATAACGCGTTCGAACGAGAACTGACCTGATGCACAAAATGTGATGCAATACATACATAAAAAAGCATAAGCGAAATACGAGGCGCGGCGAAGCATCGTGGCAAAGGATTTTAACCTCTTCAATTAGAGGACCTTTCATCACACTTACTAAGCCCATGCGCTTATCTCAATGCATATAAAAATAAAGACAATCATATCAAACTTAGTATATCCGATTGAACATATCTTGCATTCAACCGAACACACATCAACCGGCGCGGCAAAGCATCGTGGTAAAGGATTTTAACCCCTCCAAATAGGGACCTTTAATCCGACTTACTAAGCCCATGCGCTCGGTTGTATCACACATACAAAAGTAACATGCAGAATTCAAATAACGAAAAATAAATAAACCGAAGCAACATAAAACAAAAGAGTGTGCCGTTTACTCAAGTGGTACGTGGAGTTGTATCCCGAGTACAGATCATACTACCGTCCATTCGGAATCGGCTATGAAATTTATGTCCAGGTTTCCATCCTATATACCACAAGAGACGACACTTTTCCATTCATCCATACCCACAAAACACATCATACACAAACAAGATTCAACAAATAATTAAAATACGATCAAGATAAATAACAAAAATCAAATAAAGATGAGTGTGAAAAGTACCCTCAGGTCTAACCTTTTAAATCACCTCTCGTCGATGTACGGCACACGATCGTCGGAAGGGTGGATGCTCCGCAACTCTTCCGGTTCACTGGTTCACTGCTCTCGTTCGTTGTCTCACCGTTTGGAGTCGTCGTTCTCTGTCTTTTGCTGCTGTTTTGACTCCGATTCGCTGCCGTTTTGCTACTGTTCTGCTGCTGTATTTTAGTTACTGTTCTTGGGATGTTTTGGCTATTGTTTTGGGTGTGATTTTCGGTGGTGTTATGGTGTGGTTCGGGGGCTGTTTTGATGAGGTAAAGGGGCTGTTCGGGATGTGTTTTGGTCAAGGCAATGAGGCTTCTTTGGTTTGTGATCTTCGATTATTGAGAGTGAAAGAGAGTTGTGTCAATAAGCTTTGGGTGTTTCTTGTGGGTGTTGTGATTTTCGTGTGAGTTGTGTGTATGAGCTTTGGTGTTTCTTGTGTGAATGAGCTAGGGGAAAGGGGTTGGAAATTCTTTGCTTCTTTTCTTGTAATGGGCGTGCACTAGGGGGAGAGGAATGCCTTGGAGAGGTGTTATTTATATAGAGAATGGCTAGGGCTTCACCTTGTCTCACAAGGAAGGGATTTGACATTAAAGGGAGGATTTGATTTGGTGTTGGACAAGGAAAGCAAGAGATTTGATGGGGGATAAATTTGGTTTAGATTAGGAATACAATATTTTTAATTGGTTATGATTGATTTTAATTAGGCATGACATCTTTTTAATTTAGTGTGTGATTTTGTTTAGTTAGGAAGTTAATATATTTGATTTGTCTTAATTAGGTATGATTATATTTATATGTTTTATTTAATTGGTAAATGGTTAAAATATTTTATTTAATTCAATGTTTAATTTAATTAAGATTTAATTTAATTTCCCATGTGTTTTAAATGATTGGGATGTGTTTTATGGGCTTTGGTGGGTTAATTGGGCTTGGGTGTGAGGCTAGCAGCAAAACCAGAATTACCGACACCGTTCGAAACGCCTCCTCGAACGCGGCACGAACGCCCGCAATCTGTTTGACGTTCGAACGAAGTAACGAATGCAGCACGAACGAAAATAGTGAACTTGTGAAATGAATCCGATGACGCACTTATTCTGAATTTCCCCTTCCGACGTCCGTTTCTTGTGACTTCCGTGACTTAAAAGGTAGTGCCTCCAAATGAGACTCATCATAGGGACTTATATGTAAAAATGCAGTGCCTACAGTCGCCCCCACTTTGATGGGACTTGTGTAATGTGCCACAGTGACAATCCTATCAAAGTTATGCAATGCATTTTCACTTACATGGCGCGCCAACTGCCACTTGACTTTCCACTTGTTGAGAGATTTGGGTGGTGAGGTGCTGCGACCCTTGGTTCATTCCCGAACCGCTGTGATGTGGTCCATTCCCGAACCGTTACCGTGAGGTGGTCCATTCCCGAACCGTGTTTCCATTCTTGGAGTGCCATTCTCGGCTTGTGATGCAATGGGCTCAACCCTATGACTCATCCCCAAAACTGATAGTGATGTGGGCCTCGACCCTGGGACTCATCCCCAAAACTGATAGTGATGTGGGCCTCGACCCTGGGACTCATCCCCAAAACTGATGTTGAAGTGGGCCTCGGCCCTAACTGCTACTGATATGGGCCTCGCCCCCAGACTGATACTGATGTGGGCCTCGACCCTCGGGATTCATCCAAACTGATACTGATGTAGGCCTCGACCCTCGGGATTCATTCCTGGATTCATTCCAAATTCTGAGAGATTTATTCCCCAAAACTGATGCTGAAGTGGGCCTCGGCCCTAACTGCTACTGATATGGGCCTCGCCCCCAGACTGATACTGATGTGGGCCTCGACCCTCGGGATTCATCCCAAACTGATACTGATGTGGGCCTCGACCCTCGGGATTCATTCCTGGATTCATTCCAAATTCTGAGAGATTCATTCATTGGATTCGTTCCAAAATCTGAGAGATTAATTCCCCGGATACATTCCAAATTCTTGAGAGATTCATTCTCTGGATTCGTTCCAAATTCTGAGAGATTCATTCCCTGGATTCGTTCCAAAATTCTGAGAGATTCATTCCCTGGATTAGTTCCAAATTCTGAGAGATTCATTCCCTGGATTCGTTCCAAAATCTGAGAGATTCATTCCCTAGATCCATTCCAAATTCTGAGAGATTCATTCCTTGGATTCGTTCCAAAATCTGAGAGATTCATCCTCGGATTCATTCCAAATTCTGAGAGATTCATTCACTGGATTCGTTCCTGAATCTGTACTGTTGTTGTTTCTGACTAGCTTGCCTTTGCTGCTTTTCTCTCTTTCTTTCTTCGAAACCTGTTAATATAAAACAAACAAACACAAAAAAAAATGATGCAAAATGTGTTACGTGTATGCATGTATGCATGAGTTTCCTATCCTGTTGGGTTAGGTCTTTGGTCAATTCCCTTAGTGACACCGGTCTTCTCTTCCTCAGGCAAAGTACTGCTTCAATCTGTCTACACTTATTGCATCTGTGAACTCATTCCCTTTCCAAGTCTAACAGTATCACTATCTTCATTTCCCAATTTCTGAATGGCCAACTTATCTTTTCTGCTTGCTTCTTCTGAGGATTCCCTACGTTTTGAGTATCATAGTACCAAGATTGAATGCTTTTGTGACATGCACTCATGTTGCAAGTTGAGAAGTTGAGATTCAGGCAAGTAAGCGAAGTGAACTTCTTTATTATTGTTGAGAAAAGGTTCGAACAAGTAAACAAAATCAATGTCTTTATTAAAAATGCAAGATAAACTTGGAGAAACAGCAGTGCCTTCTTCATCAGCCTCTGGTTCTTCGTTGTTATTATCTCTTATCCCAATGTGAGAAGCTTGGTGGTTGAGGGTTTGGAGGACAAAGGTTTCAGGCAAGCCGAAGTTGATCATGGTGATGGGACGGAGGGGTAGGTTAATTTGGTAGAGGATTCCTGTGTGTTCTGGGTTGCTCTCTTTCTGGGTCAGGTATTTTTGTAGGTGTCAATCAGGTCTTGGATCTCATGCCTAAGGCGGGGGCAGTTGTCAGTTTCGTGACCCTTTGCTGGTGGTGAAAATAACAGAATAAGTTCAAGTCAAGTAGTGCGGCACAGGGCTGGGGAGTGGTTTAGGTTCCAAGGGTTTCAGGAGTCCTTGCATCTTCAATTTCTCAAACACCTTGATAGAGGTCTACCCAAGTTGGAGAGAAACGTCTGTTCCTGATGGCAGTGACTCAGCACTGGAAGACTTGGCTTCAGGATGTCCCCCAAATTCCTTCTATTCTGGCCATAAAACTTCCGGTTTTCCGCCTCCTCTTCTTCAATGTCCATGACAGTTTCCCTCAAACTGTCGGAAATCAGCAATCATGGAGGTCATCCTCCTTAACTTGCTGTAGATCGAGGGCTTAGTGCCCTTGATGATCACTTTAATCTGGTCCTTCTCAGGGGCCGAGTCTGCATTTTCAGAAGCTGGCTTCTCCGCGGTCTACATACTCCTTGAAGCTTTCTTCCGGCTTCTGCTTAGTGTTCTCCAAATCATGGAGTGACAAGTCAATTTTAAGTCTGTAACATACTGCTTCAGAAAATCATCAGCTAGTTCCTTCCAATCTTCTTTACCTTCTTCTTAAGGCTATGATACCAAACCACAGGTGCCCCCTCGAGAGATCCAAAAACATCCCAAACGAATCTGTTTGCTACTGGTTGTGATAGGCCCATTGAACTCATGACTGAGACATATTGCTGCAGATGGACCCTCGGGTCTCCGTTCCCGTTAAACTTGGCCATGTCGGGCATTTTAAACAGAGGCTGGCAGCTGTTCTCCGAAGGTCATTGCCTCATAATCTAGCAAATCCTCGTTCTTACCCCTCATTTTGTGGGTAACTGTTTCAACCTGATCCCGAAGCTTCTGAAATTCTGCCTGAGACCCAATCACTCTGCCTGTTGCATATTCTGCCATGTCATCATCAAAAGTAGGGACATCATCCCCCAACCCATTCGAAGGCTCATCACGCCTCACATTCTCAGAATTTCCCCCAGCACGGGGCACAGCCATATGTTGGCATGGCAGTAGTCAAGGCTTGCAACTGTTCAGTAATCTTTGGCGAAACCATTTTCCAACTGATCTATCCGGGATACCTCAATATCTGATTCACTCATGTTTGTTCTCAGTATTTTGGTGAGTCTTCCATTTTTCTAACCCAACGGGAATCTATGATGGCTTTCAGAACACAAGGGTTAACATTATGTATGTATGCATGGGGTGCATGAGATGCATGTAACATATTATAACATACTAAATCAACTAAAATTTTCAAACAAGTCGGCCCATTATCATTTTAGAAGCTTTTGGGCTAACTATCATATGAATGAACTCGTCCCAGTTTAAATGGCCCAACGAGTTCACATCTCATGACAAAATGGCCAAATGGATCCAAACGATGATATTCCTAAGCACAAGCATAAAAGAAATATAATGCAAACATAGAGTAATAATTTCTACAGAATGGCCCATCAACATTTCAGAAGCTTTGGCCCAATGGTCAAAAGGTACGAACTTGCCCCAGTTTAAATGGCCCAGCAAGTTCGCATTTCTGACAATGGTCCAACTGCATCCAAATGAGGATGGTCCACAGCACATACTCAAGGAAATAATTGTTACTTTAACCATACAACCCCGGTCTATGGGTGGGTTCACAAGAGTATAGACAAAGGCTCTCATCGACGAAGGATGGCCCACAACTAGGTCTCCCCAATCAAGGGTTCGAGCAACCAAGTGAGTGCACCCTTTTTTATACACTAAGGTACGTGCCAATGAGCTATGGTGTGTGACAGACTGTCAAATGGATTTCCCGTTGTAGATTCCCCAGAGGGAAGGTGGAGCGAGGCTCACTTAAATACCCAAGCCTCTTAGGCTCTTATAGCTTGGTGTTAGGAATAAACAACGAGTCCTCCAAATTAGTCCATCACAATATGCTACGAGTAGATGGCTATAGGATTTTAATAATATAAATATGACATTTGTGGTTATGCATACATGATTATGGTAGTGTTGCAAGGACTGTGTACTTGGTAGATTGATTTTTTCAAGTATTGATTTTAGGTGGGAAAGTTGAATATGTAAGTGCATGAATGAATGAATCTGGGTTGATTTTAAGAATGAATTCAGTGTGGATAGATGTAATGAGAGTAAGCATGATAAATAATTATATAGAATATAAAGATAAGTTTTGTGTATGCTTAGAGGGGTGCATGTATATGAATAATTTCAGTGTACCATGAATATGCATGAATGAAGGTATTTACATGTTTGATAGTATAAGAGATGCATATGCATATTTATATGTTATGGTTTTCAGAAGTTGAGTTAAAGTAAAGAATTTTTTGAAACTCAAAAAGTTTTAAAGAAAAGTTTCAAATGTTTTTGAAAGAAAAGTATTTCAAAAAATATTTTCATACTGTTTTGAGATTTAAGTATGAGTTTTATGTTTTCGGGGCATGAGGTAAAAACTCACCCCAGTATGTAACTTGAGACAGTTTGGAATTGACGGATATAGAGACATGTGCACATGTGGAGGACTGAGGGGACGCTCTCAGATCCTCGAGCAGGACTAGGGTTGACAGATCCCCGAAATCTTGGTTTTTGAGTTTGGGTGGTAGCATAGATCCGCACCCCCAGCTCCAGATTGTGGCTTGGGGGACGGCGATACGTAACGCCCCAAGACCACCAGATATGAGACAGTAGTGGCATGCTTTGGGGGACGGCGATACGTAACGCCCCAAAGTCATGGATTTGCACTTCTGCCTCCAGATAGGCGTATGGGGGGACGGCGATACGTAACGCCCTCATATGTCCAGTTTTTCAGACAGAGACGGAATTCAGAAAAAGTTTTCAGTTTTCAGATACAGATTTCAGTTTTCAGAGACACAATTTCAGATAGAGACCTCAGTTTTCAAAAACAGTTTTTCAGGTGAATAGTTTTTAGAAACAGTTTTTAGAAAGCAGTATTTCAGAAAGACAGGTTTTATAAAGAGTTTCAGAAAGCAGTTTTCAGAAAATTGTTTTTCAGAAAAGATTGTCAAAACGTAGTTTATAAAAGCATGACGTGATAAAGTAAAGCATAATTCATAGTTATACATAAAGATCATATATTCTAGAAAATCATTTGAGATAGATATAGTTGATAGTGACGCATGATAACATTGTTACATCTATTTGCATGCCATGTCTGTATGAGTTGTATAAGAGTAACTTCTTGTGATTGATAATGCATGGTAATATGACTACGTATATATATATATATATATGTATGCATGCATGCATGATTTAAGGTTGTGTGATAAGATGTTTGATGGAAGGAATAGTTTAAAATTCCGATTTGATGATATTTTAATAAGATTAAAGGAAATAATAGATAAGAGTAATATGGTTAATTCTTAACTTAGTAATTAAGAAAATAGAGATTTACTCTTCATGTGATAAATGTTAAGATGTGGTCAGGATTTTAATATATATATATATATATATATATATATATACACGAACAGATAGAAAAAGATTTGGTAACTAGTAACCTGTTTATTTAATGAATAAGAACTATAGAACTAATTCAGACTTTGTAAATATTTAAATAGCCATATAAGTAACCAGGTTAATACGGAAACTGAATTAAGCTTTGGGTATTTGTCGCTCAAGGAATGAGCGTAGTTACTTACTGAGTCTTATGACTCACACCACAACAGTTTGTTAGTTTTGCTGGTTGTTGACCCGATCGGTCATCCACGGATTCCGGAGCTTGAGAAGCCGGATAACAGCATTGCAGTCAGCCAGTCACCAGGTCTTGGGAGTAAAGAGTCAAGTTGTATAAGTCTGATTGTAAAGTAATTAAGTTGTATAGTATAATTGTAAAAGTTTTTTTTCATACACATTTTCTGGCACGGAGCCCAGTTGTATTATGGTTTGAGGTAATTATTTTAGTGAAATATTGTGTCGGGCCTTGTAGGTTGTTTGAGGTGCTGGACTTTGATCCAGGTTCCATCACTTTTAGCAGAAGTCATGCCGAATTTTCGTCAGTGTCAGAGGCTTATGGAGTCAGGATTAGCCTGTCTCCTGCCGGTAGCATTCTAGCTTAGGCGGGATGTTACAAAGATGGTATCAGAGCAGAGGTTTATAGAGTGTCGGTGACCGCAGCTGCTGGCTATTCGACTACCTTAGTAAGTATGTGTTTTGTTTGGACCATATCGAGGACGAATGCTGTATAAAGGGGGTGAATGTAACATCCCGGGTTATTATAGCGAGTTGCGTGAATTCTATTTTTCACGTGTGTAGCCGCGTTGAACGCGAAGTCCATCTTTATTGTAAACATGGACTTTCACATGAAATTAATTATAAGTTTATATTAAATATAGTTTGAGGGGTTGTTTTGAAAAATTAACAAATTAGAATAAATGAAATTAGATATTTATGTGCAATTATTCTAGAAATTATATATATATATATATGACACGTGTATAAGGGAGAAAAAAAAGGGAAAAAGATAACACAAACCTAGATTTCTCTAGACTCACACACACGTGGGTAATTTTATCAACACACACAGCCAATACACACGCATACAGCAGTAGCACACACACGCCAATTTGGTCACACACCCACACTGGTTACACAAACAGAACACGCAGAAATAGAGGGAAGAGAGAGATGAAAACAGAAGAAGAAGAGGGGAGAGAGAGCAAGACCGAGAAAGGGAGAAAGAAAAGAGAAATGAGAGCAGAAAAATAAGCTGAAGCCGAGAGAGTGAGGGGGAAATCGAGAGAGAACAGAACAGAGAAAGAACAATGAGCAAAAAAGGGGAAAAACAGAAGAGAAGAAAGGAAAGGGGGAAACCGATTGATGAAAGAAAATAGGTAAGTACAATAATGCTATGATTTCTTTGAGTGTGAATTAATTTTTGTTGCTTGGGTATGGGTTGAATTTTTGGATTTGGTAGTTACCCTAGGAATTGGGAATTCTTTGTGTTAGGTTATGGGTTTATTAATTGGTTGAATTGAATTTTAATAAGTAATAATGAAGATTTTTTTTTATGTATTTTGGGTAATAAAATCTGAAATTTGGACTGTGATAATGGTGGGGGTATGGTGGCAGTGGCGTGGGTTGAAGTAGGGAGAAGTGATGAAGTAGGAAGATGAGTTCAAAAGAACTATTAGTGTGAATGATGGGAGTAAAATGGGGTGTTAGGTTATGGATTTTCGATTATGGAAAAACATTAGTGTTGAATGGAAATTAAATTAGAT
This sequence comes from Zanthoxylum bungeanum, assembly GCA_019454045.1. Lineage (NCBI taxonomy): Eukaryota > Viridiplantae > Streptophyta > Magnoliopsida > Sapindales > Rutaceae > Zanthoxylum > Zanthoxylum bungeanum. The sequence goes on along the minus strand of SKCR01046136.1, from coordinate 161,231 downwards.
GTGCATTCCTTTTTCTTCTTTTTGATTTTGGAATTGGACACTATAGGATGATTAGAAATGCCGTTGGTAATGCGAAAATGTGATTGAACCAACTAATTAGTTGAAAAGTAGGAAATTACAAAATGGGGTATGGCCGAGTAAAAGAGGGCTGTTGGGGGCCTTTAAATTGTTTAATAATGTTAGATGAATGCTTAAGAATGCTTATGCCTTGTTTTGGTTGAAAATCTCTTGGAAATAGAATGGCCTCTTTGAGTTTTGTAAACTTGTGAGTAAATATGAGATAAATGTTGGATTAAAATGGTGGTGAGATGTGCATGTGTATTTGGGGGTTGAATAATTGTTTGGAATGTAAAATAATATTTAAGGTAATGTGTTGTAGTAATGTGAGGATTATGGAATAAATATTTAATATGGCAATATAACTAGAGAATGTTAGTCATGATAATGGTTAAATTTTAGTGTTTTGAATATTGATTTTTATAAATGATGTGAAGGATTTATGAGATAATTGTGATATTCGAGTAGTATAATGCGAATATAACATGAATTAAACTTTAATTTGATAAGGTTATTAAAGTTCCGAAATGAGTACTATTGTGGCCGAAATTATGGTTGATAAAGAAACCAACTTTTATAGGATTTTAATAATATAAATATGACATTTGTGGTTATGCATACATGATTATGGTAGTGTTGCAAGGACTGTGTACTTGGTAGATTGATTTCTTCAAGTATTGATTTTAGGTTGGAAAGTTGAATATTTAAGTGCATGAATGAATGAATCTGGATTGATTTTGAGAATGAATTCAGTGTGGATTGATGTAATGATAGTAAGCATGATAAATAATTATATAGAATATAAAGATAATTTTGTGTATGCTTAGAGGGTTTCATGTATATGAAAAATTTCAGTGTACCATGGATATGCATGAATGAAGGTATTTACATGTTTGATAGTTAAGAGATGCATATGCATATTTATATGTTATGGTTTTCAGAAGTTGAGTTAAAGCTAAGAATGTTTTTGAAACTCAAAAAGGTTTTAAAGAAAAGTTTCAAATGTTTTTGAAAGAAAAGTATTTCAAAAAATATTTTCATACTGTTTTGAGATTTAAGTATGAGTTTTATGTTTTCGGGGCATGAGGTAAAAACTCACCCCAGTATGTAACTTGAGACAGTTTGGAATTGACGGATATAGAGACATGTGCACATGTGGAGGACTGAGGGGACGCTCTCAGATCCTCGAGCAGGTTTAGGGTTGACAGATCCCCGAAATCTTGGTTTTTGAGTTTGGGTGGTAGCATAGATCCGCACCCCCAGCTCCAGATTGTGGCTTGGGGGACGGGGATACGTAACGCCCCAAGACCACCAGATATGAGACAGTAGTGGCATGCTTTGGGGGATGGCGATACGTAACGCCCCAAAGTCATGGATTTGCACTTCTGCCTCCAGATAGGCGTATGGGGGGACGGCGATACGTAACGCCCTCATATGTCCAGTTTTTCAGACAGAGACGGAATTCAGAAAAAGTTTTCAGTTTTCAGATACAGATTTCAGTTTTCAGAGACACAAATTTCAGATAGAGACCTCAGTTTTCAAAAACAGTTTTTCAGGTGAATAGTTTTTAGAAACAGTTTTTAGAAAGCAGTATTTCAGAAAGACAGGTTTTATAAAGAGTTTCAGAAAGCAGTTTTCAGAAAATTGTTTTTCAGAAAAGATTGTCAAAACGTAGTTTATAAAAGCACGACGTGATAAAGTAGAGCATAATTCATAGTTATACATAAAGATCATATATTCTAGAAAATCATTTGAGATAGATATAGTTGATAGTGACGCATGATAGCATTGTTACATCTATTTGCATGCCATGTCTGTATAAGTTGTATAAGAGTAACTTCTTGTGATTGATAATGCATGGTAATATGACTACGTATATATATATATATGTATGCATGCATGCATGATTTAAGGTTGTGTGATAAGATGTTTGATGGAAGGAATAGTTTAAAATTCCGATTTGATGATATTTCAATAAGATTAAAGGAAATAATAGATAAGAGTAATATGGTTAATTCTTAACTTAGTAATTAAGAAAATAGAGATTTACTCTTCATGTGATAAATGTTAAGATGTGGTCAGGATTTTAATATATATATATATATATACACGAACAGATAGAAAAAGATTTGGTAACTAGTAACCTGTTTATTTAATGAATAAGAACTATAGAACTAATTCAGACTTTGTAAATATTTAAATAGCCATATAAGTAACCAGGTTAATACGGAAACTGAATTAAGCTTTGGGTATTTGTCGCTCAAGGAATGAGCGTAGTTACTTACTGAGTCTTATGACTCACACCACAACAGTTTGTTAGTTTTGCTGGTTGTTGACCCGATCGGTCATCCACGGATTCCGGAGCTTGAGAAGCCGGATAACAGCATTGCAGTCAGCCATTCACCAGGTCTTGGGAGTAAAGAGTCAAGTTGTATAAGTCTGATTGTAAAGTAATTAAGTTGTATAGTATAATTGTAAAAGTTTTTTTTCATACGCATTTTCGGGCACGGAGCCCAGTTGTATTATGGTTTGAGGTAATTATTTTAGTGAAATATTGTGTCGGGCCTTGTAGGTTGTTTGAGGTGCTGGACTTTGATCCAGGTTCCATCACTTTTAGCAGAAGTCATGCCGAATTTTCGTCAGTGTCAGAGGCTTATGGAGTCAGGATTAGCCTGTCTCCTGCCGGTAGCATTCTGACTTAGGCGGGATGTTACAAAGATGGTATCAGAGCAGAGGTTTATAGAGTGTCGGTGACCGCAGCTGCTGGCTATTCGACTACCTTAGTAAGTATGTGTTTTGTTTGGACCATATCGATCTTTGTTTGATGTTTGGTGATTGGTTTCAGTATGCCCAGGTCAGGATTCGAGGACGAATGCTGTATAAAGGGGGTGAATGTAACATCCCGGGTTATTATAGCGAGTTGCGTGAATTCTATTTTTCACGTGTGTAGCCGCGTTGAACGCGAAGTCCATCTTTATTGTAAACATGGACTTTCACATGAAATTAATTATAAGTTTATATTAAATATAGTTTGAGGGGTTGTTTTGAAAAATTAACAAATTAGAATAAATGAAATTAGATATTTATGTGCAATTATTCTAGAAATTATATATATATATATATATATGACACGTGTATAAGGGAGAAAAAAAAAAGGGAAAAAGATAAAACAAACCTAGATTTCTCTAGACTCACACACACGTGGGTAATTTTATCAACACACACAGCCAATACACACGCATACAGCAGTAGCACACACACGCCAATTTGGTCACACACCCACACTGGTTACACAAACAGAACACGCAGAAATAGAGGGAAGAGAGAGATGAAAACAGAAGAAGAAGAGGGGAGAGAGAGCGAGACCGAGAAAGGGGGAAAGAAAAGAGAAATGAGCAGAAAAATAAGCTGAAGCCGAGAGAGTGAGGGGGAAATCGAGAGAGAACAGAACAGAGAAAGAACAATGAGCAAAAAAGGGGAAAAACAGAAGAGAAGAAAGGAAAAGGGGGAAACCGATTGATGAAAGAAAATAGGTAAGTACAATAATGCTATGATTTCTTTGAGAGTGAATTAATTTTTGTTCCTTGGGTATGGGTTGAATTTTTGGATTTGGTAGTTACCCTAGGAATTGGGAATTCTTTGTGTTAGGTTATGGGTTTATTAATTGGTTGAATTGAATTTTAATAAGTAATAATGAAGATTTTTTTTTATGTATTTTGGGTAATAAAATCTGAAATTTGGACTGTGATAATGGTGGGGGTATGGTGGCAGTGGCGTGGGTTGAAGTAGGGAGAAGTGATGAAGTAGGAAGATCAGTTCAAAAGAACTATTAGTGTGAATGATGGGAGTAAAATGGGGTGTTTGGTTATGGATTTTCTATTATGGAAAAACATTAGTGTTGAATGGAAATTAAATTAGATGTGCATTCCTTTTTCTTCTTTTTGATTTTGGAATTGGACACTATAGGATGATTAGAAATGCCATTGTAATGCGAAAATGTGATTGAACCAACTAATTAGTTGAAAAGTAGGAAATTGCAAAATGGGGTATGGCCGAGTAAAAGAGGGCTGTTGGGGGCCTTTAAATTGTTTAATAATGTTAGATGAATGCTTAAGAATGCTTATGCCTTGTTTTGTTTGAAAAGCTCCTGGAAATAGAATGGCCTCTTTGTGTTTTGTAAACTTGTGAGTAAATATGAGATAAATGTTGGATTAAAATGGTGATGAGATGTGCATGTGTATTTGGGGGTTGAATAATTGTTTGGAATGGAAAATAATATTTAAGGTAATATGTTGTAGTAATGTGAGGATTATGGAATAAATATTTAATATGGCAATATAACTAGAGAATGTTAGTCATGATAATGGTTAAATTTTAGTGTTTTGAATATTGATTTTTATAAATGATGTGAAGGATTTATGAGATAATTGTGATATTCGAGTAGTATAATGTGAATATAACATGAATTAAACTTTAATTTGATAAGGTTATTAAAGTTCCGAAATGAGTACTATTGTGGCCGAAATTATGGTTGATAAAGAAACCTACTTTTATAGGATTTTAATAATATAAATATGACATTTGTGGTTATGCATACATGATTATGGTAGTGTTGCAAGGACTGTGTACTTGGTAGATTGATTTTTTCAAGTATTGATTTTAGGTGGGAAAGTTGAATATGTAAGTGCATGAATGAATGAATCTGGGTTGATTTTAAGAATGAATTCAGTGTGGATTGATGTAATGAGAGTAAGCATGATAAATAATTATATAGAATATAAAGATAAGTTTTGTGTATGCTTAGAGGGGTGCATGTATATGAATAATTTCAGTGTACCATGAATATGCATGAATGAAGGTATTTACATGTTTGATAGTATAAGAGATGCATATGCATATTTATATGTTATGGTTTTCAGAAGTTGAGTTAAAGTAAAGAATGTTTTTGAAACTCAAAAAGGTTTTAAAGAAAAGTTTCAAATGTTTTTGAAAGAAAAGTATTTCAAAAAATATTTTCATACTGTTTTGAGATTTAAGTATGAGTTTTATGTTTTCGGGGCATGAGGTAAAAACTCACCCCAGTATGTAACTTGAGACAGTTTGGAATTGACGGATATAGAGACATGTGCACATGTGGAGGACTGGGGGGACGCTCTCAGATCCTCGAGCAGGACTAGGGTTGACATATCCCCGAAATCTTGGTTTTTGAGTTTGGGTGGTAGCATAGATCCGCACCCCCAGCTCCAGATTGTGGCTTGGGGGACGGCGATACGTAACGCCCCAAGATCACCAGATATGAGACAATAATGGCATGCTTTAGGGGACGGCGATACGTAACGCCCCAAAGTCCTGGATTTGCACTTCTGCCTCCAGATAGGCGTATGGGGGGACGGCGATACGTAACGCCCTTATACGTCCAGTTTTTCAGATAGAGATACAGAATTCACAAAAAGTTTTAAGTTTTCAGATACAGATTTCAGTTTTCAGAGACACATATTTCAGATACAGACCTCAGTTTTCAGAAACAGTTTTTCAGAAAGACAGGTTTTATAAAGAGTTTCAAAAAGCTGTTTTCAGAAAATAGTTTTTCAGAAAAGATTTTCAAAACGTATTTTATAAAAGCACGACGTGATAAAGTAGAGCATAATTCATAGTTATACATAAAGATCATATATTCTAGAAAATCATTTGAGATACATATAGTTGATAGTGACGCATGATAGCATTGTTACATCTATTTGCATGCCATGTCTGTATGAGTTGTATAAGAGTAACTTCTTGTGATTGATAATGCATGGTAATACGACTATATATTTATATATATCTATATATATATATATATATGCTTGCATGATTTAAGGTTGTGTGATAAGATGTTTGATAGAAGGAATAGTTTAAAATTCCGATTTGATGATATTTCAATAAGATTAAAGGAATATAATGGATAAGAGTAATATGGTTAATTCTTAACTTAGTAATAAAGAAAATAGAGATTTACTATTCATGTGATAAATGTTAAGATGTGGTCAGGAGTAATATATATATATATATATATATATATATACACGAATAGATAGAAAAAGATTTGGTAACTAGTAACCTGTTTATTTAATGAATAAGAACTATAGAACTAATTCAGACTTTGTAAATATTTAAATGGCCTTATAAGTAACCAGGTTAATACGGAAACTGAATTAAGCTTTGAGTATTTGTCGCTCAAGGAATAAGTGTAGTTACTTACTGAGTTTTATGACTCACACCACAACAGTTTGTTAGTTTTGCAGGTTGGTGACCCGATCGGTCTACCACGGATTCCAGAGCTTGGAAACCAGATAACAGCATTGCAGTCAGCCAGTCACCAGGTCTTGGGAGTAAAGAGTCAAGTTGTATAAGTCTGATTGTAAAGTAATTAAGTTGTATAGTATAATTGTAAAAGTTTTTGTTCATGCCAGGAGCCTAGTTGTATTATGGTTTGAGGTAATTATTTTAGTGAAATGTTGTGTCGGGCCCTGTAGGTTGTTTGAGGTGCTGGACTTTGATCCAGGTTGCATGACTTTTAGCAGAGGTCATGCCGAATTTTCGTCAGAGTTAGAGGCTTATGGAGTCAGGATTATCTTGTCTCATGCCGGTAGCATTTTGACTTAGGCGGGATGTTACACATACGACTGAATAGATAATATTATAAATGTTACAGCTCTACACATGAATACTCATACACAACTCTGTTATACAAATATCTGAGACTACTTTACTTGACATGACTGAACTTTATTTCTGACTTGACCTGGTGGACCGAACACGCTTATGACTGCCATCAGTATCCATCCTCCTGAGCTCATCCTTCGAGTAACCTATAAAATAAATAAACTGGGAGTGGGGGGTTAGAGCGTTTGAACGATCTAAGTGAGTGGACAATTAAAACAAAAATTGATGTACTTTTATGGAAACTCTTGTTTCCAAAACTGTCACTAGAAACCATCTTTTTCTGAAAGCTCATTTCTTTTCTGAAAACAAAACTTTTCTTAAAAAGCTTTTATGTCTGCAAAACTCTAAGTCTTTTATGTAAATCTAAATTTTCTTTTTGAAACTCTTTTATAAAACTTTCATTTCTGAAAACTGCATCTTAGAAAACTCATTTCCTTTGAAAACCTAGCACTGAAATCTGTCTCTGAAAACTGTTTCTAAAATATTTGTTTCTGAAAACTGTCTATGGAAGAACCATCTCTGAAAAACCTGACGTATAGGGGCGTTACGTATCGCCATCCCCCATACCCCTAACTAGTGGTCTTTGGGCATTACATATCACCATTCCCCAAGCCACTGAACTAGAGCCAGAAGTGCGGATCTATGCTACTGTCTGACCCTGAACTAGGATCTAGGGACATCTGTCATCCCTAGTCCTGAACTAGTATCCGGGGGCGTTACATATCGTCGTCCCTCAGTCCTCTACATGTGCACATGTCTACATGTCAATTCCATAAGTCAGAGCTGAGATGGTTTTTTTTCGCATGCCTCCAAAATCATAAATACTATGTTTAAAATCTCAGGATTTCTCAAACTTTATCATTCATGAAATAAATGAAAATAAATTTAAATAAACCATTTAAAAGTAAGTCTCGATCATTAGCAAGTGAATAAAAATCAACTTTGAGAAAAAGATATCCACTCACTGGTTTAGAATATGGCTGGCATTGTTTACTCTGTTGAAGGAAACTACGGTTCCTGCAATGATATATAATTGATAAACTTGATTAGAAAATGGACTGAGACAATACATTACGGAATCAGGCTAAATTTATCTATTTAAGTACTTGCCATCACTTCAATGTGTATCACGCGTACATCATGATGTAATGTATATATACGAGCTGATACGAGACCTTTCTGGTGGACTCTAACACGCTAGAATGGAGCTGGAATGAATTAAAACTATTTTGGGGAAATTCTGATCTCGCGTCGCGACGCATGGCCCAGCGCATCGCGATGCTGACAATTCCAGAAATGAGAATATGAAAATTTCCAGTGCGTGTCGCGACGCTGACAACCCAGAAATGAATCTGTATTAATTCCCCAGCACGTGTTGTGACGCGAGAACTTGGGCTGCGCGACGCTGCCCAGTTTTCCAGGATTCCAAACTTGCTTTCTAAAGTCTATTTTACCCAAATGCATCTCCAACCTCTCATACTTTAATTATGCATAAATAATTCTTTAACCTCAATATTCAAGTATGTTAAAACAACATTCCATAACCAATTCAACTCCTAATATCATAACTCTCACTTTAGCTCAACACCTAGGATTTTCAATATTTGGGCATTTCTCTCTAAAATTCATTTCCATATTCATTTCCTTACTAAATGCAATTCTTAATATGCCACTAACACCATCATAACTTTATACCATCAAAATTTCATAATCCAAAATTTGGGTCAAAATTCCCTTACCTTAACTTGCTTGATTTTCTTTATCTTCTAAACTTTCAATGGTTTCCAATCCTCGTCCTTGCTTGATATATGAGGGTTGATACTTGTCTCCTCTTCTTTCCTTCCTCTTTCTTCCTATCGTTTTCTTCTTCTTTCTCTCTTTTCCTTCTCTTACATTTTTCCTTCTTTTCTTCCAATGTTGGGATGCTAAAATAGTTCCCTTTTTTATACTAGGGGCTATTTGTAATTTGTATTATTGAAGAAGAGTTTAGAAAGTTTGAAAAAAATTGAGATTTTTCTAGATGGGTCCACGAGCAATATTCATCCAGATTGTTTATCAATATTTTCGACCTATTTCTGTTTCGAATTTTAAACAATGTCCAACTTAAAAGTTGTAGGCCTCGATCTTAGCTTTGCGACGTTATAAAATTCATAAAAATCAGAGTTCGCATGAAAACTTTATGGGCCAAATACCATGAGCTATTTGTAGTGGAATATCGTATCATCTCGTATCGAATCTCGAGGATTTTGCCGACTGTTCCCCAAAGTTATTTCAGGAAGGTATATGTGTCCAAACATAATTTATGTTATGTGACACTCGTTCCACCGTGTAACAGTAGTTGAGACTACTGGTCGTTACAACATGGTGTTCTCAGATGAGCTTGCCATTTTTATAAATATTGAATAATGAGAGAATTAATTGAGAATAAGAAATTAAAGATGAGAGAATTGAAAATGAGAGAATTGAAAATGAGACAATTGTAGAAATTGAGAAATGGGAGAATTGGTGTGTTGAAAAAATGAAAAATGACTCATATTTATACATTTTTGGATTATTTTTGTGATACATAAAATTACTATAATACTAGCCGTTTATTAATGTTATTAAGCTAATAAATTTTTTTGGATTATTTTTTATTTTATTTTAGGCAACGTCTACTAGCCGTTGGGGTAGAACGGTTCCAATTGGAACTGTTCGCTTCCTGTTGGAACCGTGGAACCGGTGGAACCTTCCGGTTATGTTTGGTTCAGCTAGGGGTGAACCCTAAACATACCGAACAAATCCTGATCTGGTTCCGATTCGGTTAGGGTTCCGAACCGCAATCTTGACCGGATCTAGATGCGGCAATAATAAGAGCAGATACATGAGAAAATGCGGGAGCAGCAGGAGCAGATGCACATACAAGAGCAGATGCAGCAGTATATATAGGAGCGGGTTTGATTACCTCTTTAGTTGATGCAACAGTAAATACAGTTGCCTCATGGTGGTCCTCCTCCTCCCCATTCCTCTCCTCTTCCTACTGTGTAGTACATTTTGTTTAATGTAATATAGTACATTAATGAAACATTATTATTTTATAACATTTTTAATTAAATTATTTTTAATTATTTATTTATAATATTAAATTTTAATTGAAAAATATAATTTAATCGAAAAATCAACTTCTTTTTTTAAAAATAGAATATAATTACTGGCCGAAAATTTGGTAGGTAAATATATTACAATGTGTAAACCTTACCGACGACGCTACATGGTCGATAAATTCAAGATATTACTGACTGTTATTTCGGTCGGTATATGTCAGCCATTAATATTTTGAGTTATTCTAGACTGAAATTCATTTATTTAATGACTGATTACTTCTTATTTTTCGTCGGTAATAATTACCGACAATAGATTTATTTAGCCGATAATCGGTTGGTAAATCACCGACGAAAATATATTTGGTCACTATGTTGGTACCGATGAGACAATTTCCGACATAATATTCTGGTTTGTAATCGATCGATAATTTATCATTCCGATCAAAATATATTAATTACCGACTGATAATTCGGGCGGTAAAAAGCTATTTTCTTGTAGTGTTCATTAAGAAATACATCTAGAGAGTTAAGGTCATCCAGTGTCCTTGCATCAACATTCAACGCCGTGGCACTAAAGTTGTCTAGTGTCACGGCATAAGAAGGATGCCCCCAATACTGTAGTGTCAAGCCATTAGCACTGTGGCGGTAGTCCGTGTTCTGAATTGTAAGTTGGGCCATTTTAGAATCCTTATGTAAAGAAAACTTTATTCTTGGATTTTATATAATAAATTTGGGGAGAAAGTTAACCTTATTTGGAGGCCAAAACACTTTCAACACACAAGAGAAGTCAATAACATCAAGAACTTCAAGAATCAAGGAGATGAAGATGAAGTTGAAGATTGGGGATTGATAATCATAAACCATTAGTTTTCTATATCCATACCTTTAGGTTTTTTGTGATTAAATTGTATATGATGTTATTGTACGCTTTTATTTTCTTGAACTAACCTATTGTCTTAGGAGTTCAAAGGATCTCAATTTGTAGTTTTTATTAATTAAATCTCAATTTGGTTGATAATATTGTTGGGGGCAAATGCAGTGGAAGCGCGTCGGTAGGTAAAATTGACTTTTAAAATATTTTTTATTCCGGATAAATTAACTGATATCATATACATCTAATTTATTCGCATTTCATACAAATCACTCATCAGTATCAAATATTGTGAGTGATTACACAAAAAAGGCTTAGGATAAATTTTTTGGAAATACTTGTCACATTTACATGTTAACCGATTTACTGTTATAGTGATCTAAATACTGTAGCAGTGGCTGATCACTTTGATTTTAACAAATTACCATTTTTCCCCTGTGTGGGAACACAGGATCTGGGGCGACGCATGCTGTCCCGAGCTCGCGGCCCGGTCGGGAGTACGGAGTAGCCACGGGGGACTAAACCGGAGAATGATGGAGTCGCCACCCGGTGTGAACCGGGAAAATGAGATTTAAGGCCGCACTCACCCCTCGCAAGGGAAGACCTCAAACCGTTGGGTTCGGAATGGTCCCTTACTTATGTCACTTGTAATGAAAGGATTTATGTAATAATTTAATCAAGTTTAAGTAACACTTATTTCCAAGAGTATCATGCTTCTAAATTCACATGCATACATCAACAAGTTCATCACAACATGCAACATCTCATGGCAATCTCATGAACATTTCTCAATCATATGATATGGAAAACTAAGAACAACCTAATCATGCTTGAATACTATCTCATGAACATATTAACCAAATAACATGCTAACAGCCTAATCATGCTTGAATATCATCCCAAGAATACATAGAATGGATAAATGCAGGAATACAAATAATGATTGGCTACATAATACAAGAAAGATCAACCAAGAGGCAATTTTGCATGAATATGATGAGACAGACTCAGTTCAGTGTGTGCGCGTTCGTGTAGCGTTCGTAAACGCGTTCGAACGGTAAACAGAAGGTTCGCGTTCGTATAGCGTTTGAGAACGCGTTCGAACGGAATCAGACCTGATGCATGATAAGACTAAGAAAGTGTGTATACGTTCGCGTAGCGTTCGAGAACGCGTTCGAACGGAACCAGACCTGATGCATGCTAAGACTAAGAAAGTGCGTGTGCGTTCGCGTAGCGTTTGTAAAACGCGTTCGAACGGAAAACAGAAGGGTCGCGTTCGTATAGCGTTTGATAACGCGTTCGAACGGGAACTGACCTGATGCACAAAATGTGATGCAATACATACATAAAAAAGCAAATAGCGAAATACGAGGCGCGGCGAAGCATCGTGGCAAAGGATTTTAACCTCTTCAATTAGAGGACCTTTCATCACACTTACTAAGCCCATGCGCTTATCTCAATGCATATAAAAATAAAGACAATCATATCAAACTTAGTATATCCGATTGAACATATCTTGCATTCAACCGAACACACATCAACCGGCGCGGCAAAGCATCGTGGTAAAGGATTTTAACCCCTCCAAATATGGGACCTTTAATCCGACTTACTAAGCCCATGTGCTCGGTTGTATCACACATACAAAAGTAACATGCAGAATTCAAATAACGAAAAATAAATAAACCGAAGCAACATAAAACAAAAGAGTGTGCCGTTTACTCAAGTGGTACGTGGAGTTGTATCCCGAGTACAGATCATACTACCGTCCATTCGGAATCGGCTATGAAATTTATGTCCGGGTTTCCATCCTATATACCACAAGAGACGACACTTTTCCATTCATCCAATACCCACAAAACACATCATACACAAACAAGATTCAACAAATAATTAAAATACGATCAAGATAAATAACAAAAATCAAATAAAGATGAGTGTGAAAAGTACCCTCAGGTCTAACCTTTTAAATCACCTCTCGGATGTACGGCACACGATCGTCGGAAGGGTGGATGCTCCGCAACTCTTCCGGTTCACTGGTTCACTGCTCTCGTTCGTTGTCTCACCGTTTGGAGTCGTCGTTCTCCGTCTTTTGCTGCTGCTTTTGACTCCGATTCGCTGCCGTTTTGCTACTGTTCTGCTGCTGTATTTTAGTTACTGTTCTTGGGATGTTTTGGCTACTGTTTTGGGTGTGATTTTCGGTGGTGTTATGGTGTGGTTCGGGGGCTGTTTTGATGAGGTAAAGGGGCTGTTCGGGATGTGTTTTGGTCAAGGCAATGAGGGTTCTTTGGTTTGTGATCTTCGATTATTGAGAGTGAGGGAGAGTTGTGTCAATAAGCTTTGGGTGTTTCTTGTGGGTGTTGTGATTTTCGTGTGAGTTGTGTGTATGAGCTTGGGTGTTTCTTGTGTGAATGAGCTAGGGGAAAGGGGTTGGAAATTCTTTGCTTCTTTTCTTGTAATGGGCGTGCACTAGGGGGAGAGGAATGCCTTGGAGAGGTGTTATTTATATAGAGAATGGCTAGGGCTTCACCTTGTCTCACAAGGAAGGGATTTGGCATTAAAGGGAGGATTTGATTTGGTGTTGGACAAGGAAAGCAAGAGATTTGATGGGGGACAAATTTGGTTTAGATTAGGAATACAATATTTTTAATTGGTTATGATTGATTTTAATTAGGCATGACATCTTTTTAATTTAGTATGTGATTTTGTTTAGTTAGGAAGTTAATATATTTGATTTGTCTTAATTAGGTATGATTATATTTTATGTTTTATTTAATTGGTAAATGGTTTAAATATTTTATTTAATTCAATGTTTAATTTAATTAAGATTTAATTTAATTTCCCATGTGTTTTAAATGTGTTTTATTAATTGGGATGTGTTTTATGGGCTTTGGTGGGTTAATTGGGCTTGGGTGTGAGGCTAGCAGCAAAACCAGAATTACCGACACCGTTCGAACGCCTCCTCGAACGCGGCACGAACGCCCGCAATCTGTTTGACGTTCGAACGAAGTAACGAACGCAGCACGAACGAAAACAGTGAACTTGTGAAATGAATCCGATGACGTACTTATTCTGAATTTCCCCTTCCGACGTCCGTTTCTCGTGACTTCCGTGACTTAAAAGGTAGTGCCTCCAAATGAGACTCATCATAGGGACTTATATGCAAAAATGCAGTGCCTACACCCTGATTTGGAAAATTTCCAAAACACTTTCGAAACAATTCTGAATTTCGAAGATTTTTCAACTCATTATACGCACTGATACAGTAGTTGGAATATTGTAGCAATGTTCAATTAATCATAATTTCAGTAAATTATAATTTTAACCCTAATGTGATATTTAGGGAAAATGCCCAAAACATTTCAGGAATAATTTAGAAAATTTGAAAAAAAATTCCCTACATATTATTTCTCATCCAATTTCATCCACAATATTTCAAGATTTTGTATTCATGAACTTGTCAACTCCAACAATTGTGACCTTTTATTTGTGGTTGTTTATTTTATCTTGTTCTTTATAATTTTCTATTGCTTAGCAATCAATATTGTTGATTGAGTAACTATAATGAAGTTGGAAAATTTGAATTATCTATTTAAGTAGGGAAACCATAAAGAAATCTGAAGATTGATTTACGTGTGTACACCTAGATAATTGAACACATGATGCAGTTCCTTAGATGGATTTGCATGTTATGATATGAATTTATCTCTATAGTACGTATAACCCCTAATTAGAACTTGAACATAATGAATTCATCTTAATCCAATTGTCATAAGAATATAGTTAATTGGGTCAGACGAATATTTTTACTTGAAGCTCGAAAGAGGTTGGTAGATAAATTCGTATTCTATGTTAAAAATTACTTATAATAGATTTATAGAGATGAGAGAAATTTATGTGAACCTTGTGGGAAAGTTGTGATCACAATCTAGTATTTCAATTTCCATTTTTAATGCTTTAGTTTAGATTAATTAGTTTTCATAATCTCATGGCTTTCATAATTAATAGTTTAACTAAGACTAGGGTTGAGATAATTTAATAATTGATTATGGAATACGTGCGCTTTCGTAGAATTCAAATGAATCGAACCATGATGATTGCAATGATTCATACTGCCAGCACAATTTTTAAGCTTATTCATAAATTCAGCATCATCACGTTGTCAAACACGTGATATTCATTTATTCTCTGTCGATTAATGGTTTTATTATAAGAAAACAATAGAAAGAAATTCATAAAGTGGGGTTACATTATTCAAGCAACAATAAAGACGTCCAAAATCTGGTCATTCGGCTTCAAGATCATTGATCATTTCACAAAAAAAAAAAACTACTTAACTTTTGCTTACCACCCCAGAAATGAAAAAAATCAATCAAGAAAAAGTGAAGTGAAAAAAAAAAGGAGCCAGCAAAGCCTCTAAGCTCAGCTAATTTACAAAAGCACACTGCTTCCTGATCTCACCATCAGATCCGGTTTTAACCTTAATCCTTCCCATTATCTCCATAGACTTTGCAAATTCAGAAAAGAAGTTTTCCAATGATCCCTGGAGAAGTTCCTTGATGAAAGACAAAGTGAAAGCGTTCGTAGTCAAAGCAGCATCAGAGACAAAGAGACCCCTTCTCTTGAGCAAAAAGAGTTAGTAGCTCACATCAAAAGTCTTGCGGCTTCCAGGGTCCATTTCAAGTAATGTAGTATTATCAGTTGGAATTGTGCACTTCCTTGCCTTGAGATTTGCTGCATATTCGCTGTCAAGAGCAGGGTCTTGGTCACCCACTCCTGTGAAATTGTACAGCCGCCTTGAAACTGCAGGGCAGTGGGACACCCCAATTGTGTGTGCACCTGCAACAAAAGAAACCTTGATGTTAATTAGGCCTGTTTGGGATTGAATTTTATAATTTCGTCAAATACTTTAGCTCTTGGGGTTACCAGATAGCAGAACCAAGTCTTTCAAATCAAGCCCTTGATTAGCAAAACTTTGTTGGAGCCTGGTAAAGTTGTTAAAAGGACCTGGGATGTCGTTTTGGGCTTCTGAACGAATTGAGATCCGCCCGTCCCTTCGTCCCGTTGGAACTTTCCAGAAAGGACCTCCCTGAAGGCACCAGCAAGTAAAATTAGACAGAAACAGAAGGTGAAAATTTTAAGTGGGTTTGTTACACTGCCTACTGTGGCTAAAATAGAGTCTCTTGCAACTAATGTAAGAATATCTGCACAAGAAACTATGCCAGGGCATTCATCTTCAAGTAGGCTCTTCACACTTTCAATGAAGTCAAAGCCTGTGAGTGTTTGATTTGGAATCGCATCCTTTTCAACATTGCCTGATGTCGAGTTTAGAAGCACAGAAGCATCACAGCCCTGTCAAGCAGAGTGTTAGGCAACAAAATGTAAAATGGAGATAACAGTATATGCAAAGTTTCAAAAGGTAAAATACTAGACTAACCCTGACAAAGCAATCATGGAAGTGCATTCTGATGAAAGATGCTGCTAATGAAGGCGCATTGTGTATGTGTTTGTTAACAAAGTCATGCACAATCTTTTCAGCTTTTGGGCAGCTCTTAGCATAAAATCCCAGTTGCAATTGAGCCTGACTCAAGCCTAGAAAACCAAAAGACTTAAAAATACAACACCAAGATAATTAATCATGTTCATTGTATCTTCTATGAAACTGCTTTGTGTAGTAGCTGTTCTGAAAACAGAAGTGAATATTTATATACATTCATTGTAGCTACATGATAAGAAACATGATGATAAAAAACGGTCCACAGAGCTAACAAACATATGCTATCTTTTGAAAATCTTGATATGTTTAATATAAAGCGAACAATTAATAATTGGATTAGTTATGCTTGTCCCCCATAGAATAAAATGATGTTAAGATCCCTGAACAGGGTGTAACGATGCCTTTTGATTAATCAATAACAATATTTTAATCTCAGTTCTATTAACATAGTGAATAGAATCTTTTAGTTCAGTTGTATTTGTTGGAAATTGTTGTTAATTGGAAATTATTTGGTGTTGTTAAATAACAACAATTAGTAATAATTTCATGTTGGAAATTATTAAGTAACAACAAGAGTTGTTAATTAAATAATTAAGTAACAACAAGAGTTGTTAAGTAACAACAATTAGTAAAATGTTAAGTGAGGAACATATAGTACACCCATGATGGTAACATTTTTGGAAGAGTTAGAGAAAGTCATTATGCATCCAAATACATATGATTACATAGTAATCAATGCATGTGATTAAATAGTAATCAATGATTAATAGTAATCCATGCATGTGAGCTAATACTGACTTGGTTTTCCCTCCTATAAATAAGACCATTTGCTTATTGAGTTAAGCAATCAATTAAGTTTGATTAAGAAGTCTTTACAAGTTTAAAGGTATGCAATTGTGTTGTGGTTAATATAGATTTATTTCAATTAGTTTGTAAATAAATCTATGACTAGTAATACATGTATGGTTAGATTCTAAGAGGACAAACATGTAAATATATTAGAGATTTCGTTTCCTAACAGTATTGAATCACAATTAGTCTTAGAAACTATTTTGGTAGCCGTACGTGGCGGCTGCTTAAAAAATTTCTGTGTGGATTTGGTGAATTGGATATAATAATATCAACTTGTTTACCTGCTCTATGATGTCTATGTTTGTCATAATGCTGAACTGTGCATATTTGTTAACTATAGTTAGTTACCTTCTCACTAAACAGTATATTACAAAGAAACTATGAACTGTCCTCGATGAAAAATAATGTGTAATGAGCTGTTACATGAATTCTTTTTATATAATGAAAAGCAAGTCATTGTACATATGATGTATTACAAGATGAGAAGAAAAAAAAGGAAATGAGGAATTAAGGGCAGCAAATCTATAACTAAAGGACATGCACTACAAAATGCATTGTTCTCAATTACTTTAAGTGTGTTAAAGAAAGTTAAAAAATATCCGGCCATTTTTATATTTTGAGGTTCCATGGACGCTTAATCTGTCTATGGCCCCTATGTTGCATATATAAGAAATCCTGAAACAACAGGCACTTGGGGCCTAAATCATATACTATGCTAGCACTTTATGATCCCCACCAGAGAGGAACTTCTAGTGTCAACGTCAAGAATCACATAATCTGAGTTTCCAATTAAAAAGTAAATGGAAAGAAAAATAAAATCCTGAAAGGAAAAGTTATAACACAGCCGCAAAAGGGATTGTTCAGAAGCAAATGTTTATTTAGGCATTGTCATCTGTCACTTTTTGTTAATTAAACCTTATTTATTATTAAATTATTTTGATTAGAGTGCATTCGAAGGAAGAATTTTCTTTTATTGGTTCTTTGTTTCATTTTTTAGAAAGCAGAGAATAAAATTCCTTCTGTGAGATCTGATCATTGTCACTCCAGGCATTATTCTGCTAATGATAACTTTTTTTTGTCTGTCTGCTTACATCTGTGTGCGCGTGGCATGCATGTGACAAATTCGAAACTATTTCATGTGTATGCTGAGTAAACCACTGATACAGGTTACAGCTTTGTATGGTCAATAGCTCTGCTGTGATAAAAGCTGGATTGATATATAAACAGCTTTAATGCATGGAAGATTAGTTTAATAAATTCTCTCTTCACGCACTCCACTGAACCTATAAATTTATGATCTTTTGTAATGTCCCTTCATAGTTTTTAAAAATTTCAATTGCACCTTATGAATATTATATTTCATAACTATATGCTTGGAACTCGCAACTCCCCGACTAAAAGGCAAAAAAAAAGAGTTCAAATTTCGAATCCGTCTCAAAATTTTCAAAATAGGATGGGTACGAAAATATTATTCGGTACTGATTGGGTACGAATTGAATATACCCCATCCAGTACCGTCCGGTTCGGGAATTTGAATCGGTTTGAGAATTTCCAAACCCATTTATTTTTTTTTCTCTTGTTTGGCTGATTTGGGCATGGAGAGGTTTGTCTTCTCTCTTCTTTATCTTTGAATGCAGTAGGTTAATATAGTGTCCAAGAACTATATCATCTGTTGACGGCTGATTTTGGTCTCAGGGTAATATGAGAATATCACTCCCGAGGAAATCCTCCTTCAATAGTGATTGTGTTTGGTTATGGGGGACCAAAGACAAATTTAGCAAAAACAGATAAACACACCAATCAACAAAGATTTAACGTGGTTCGGTGGATTTGGATCCGACCTACGTCCACGACACAAACGGGATGATACTTTTATTACTTAAACACTCTTTTCGGGTCTCTTTTTGTTTTCTACAAGTCAGAGCTTGAAGATTCAGATCCCTTATTTTTTGATGTCTTTTACACATACTCTGCCCTCCTATTTATAATAGTGTAGAAATCATATTCCTTCTCCTATAAGAATTTCCTAGTTGAAACTATTCCACTTTCCCATAGGATTCCTAGTCAAACTATTTCCCTTTTCCCATAAGGATTCATAATCAAAACTACATTTACTTTCTTTATCATACTAGGACATTGACTTACTAGTTTACCCCATGAAAGTAGGATAACTTATTCTTATCTTGTATGGATAGAATGCTTTATTTTCCCGAACATGTCTTGCCCTATGCTCGGTCTTCATGTGGTCGGTCATAATAGTCTTTTGTACTGAGAATGCTGTTGTCGACCTGATAATTGCCGGTCATCTTGAACTCAAGTGCTCGGTCACTAACGGTAAAGTTCCCGGCCTCTTACTGTTGACTCTTTAGTGGTCGGGTCGGCATTAATAATCTTGACTGAGAAGTGAATTACCTTTTATCCCCTGTCGTGCTGCTTTAAATAACATAGTGCCTGAAAACACCATCAACATCTGTCCCCTAGTTCTCGGTTCCAACGAGTATGCAAGTTGGTGCCGGGAACTATATAAAGATGGTGTGGCTGATCGCCTTGCTGGTGGTCGCTCCAGAAATCACAGAGAAATTACCTTCGCCATCAACTAAGTCTTCTGTTTCTACCTTCATATTCTCGGTTATTGGAGATGCTGATCCTATTCAGAACGATTCTCCACCTCAAAGCAAATTGCTTACTTGGGTAGTTCCATCAGGAGATGAAGTTCCTCTTGTTGTCCAAACTAGGAATGACTCCTCCTCTGTAATATATGTACCAGAGATTTAGAGTTCTTGACCTCTGACTGATCCAATCTTGATTGTGAGGAGAAAATTTTGCCTCTGAGCTAACGATGATGTGCTCGGTGGCATGTGATCCTGTCTCGAGCTGTGAGAGATGCTCGGTCCTGGGGGAATGTTACGTCCCCAGTCCGAAAGACTGACTCGGTGGGACGCAACCCGACCCCGAATGAAGAGAGGCACTTGGACCTGGGGGAATGTTACGTCCCCAGTCCGAAGGGCTGACTCGGTGGGACGTACCCGACCCCAAGCTGAGAAAGGCACTTGGACCTGGGGGAATGTTACGTCCCCAGTCCAAAGAGGTAGACTCGGTGGGACGTAACCCGACCCCGAATGAAGAGAGGCACTTGGACCTGGGGGTTACGTCCCCAGCCCGAATGGCTGACTCGGTGGGACGTAACCAGACCCCGAGTGAAAATCGGCACTTGGACCTGGGGGAATGTTACGTCCCCAGTCCGAAAGGCTGACTCGGTGGGACGTACCTCGACCCCGAGCTGAGAAAGACACTTGGACCTGGGGGGAATGTTATGTCCCCAGTCCAAAGAGGTAGACTCGGTGGGACGTAACCCGACCCCGAGTGAAGAGAGGCACTTGGACCTGGGGGAATGTTACGTCCCCAGTCCGAAGGGCTGACTCGGTGGACGTACCCCACCCCGAGCTGAGAAAGACACTTGGACCTGGGGGAATGTTACGTCCCCAGTCTGAAGAGGTAGACTCGGTGGGACGTAACCCGACCCCGAGTGAAGAGAGGCACTTGGACCTGAAGGAATGTTACGTCCCCAGTCCGAAGGGCTGACTCGGTGGGACGTACCCGACCCCGATAAGAAAGACACTTGGACCTGGGGGAATGTTACGTCCCCAGTCCGAAGAGGTAGACTCTGTGGGACGTAACCCGACCCCGAGTGAAGAGAGGCACTTGGACCTGGGGGAATGTTACGTCCCTAGTTCGAAGGGCTGACTCGGTGGGATATAACCCGACCCCGAGCTGAATAACCAAGTAGCCTCGGCGGAACGAAATCCAGCCCCGAGCCGACTAACAAGTTGCCTCGGCGGAACGAAATCCAGCCCCGAGCCGACTAAAAAGTGGCCTCGGCGGAACGAAATCCAGCCCCGAGCCGACTAACCCCTGGGGTTTATTCAGAAGGGAAGTGAATCAACCTTTTGAAACCCTACCGAATCTGGCATGGGCGTCCCCCTGCCAGATCGGCGAAAAACAAAAACAAGATTCTGGAAAATAAAATTAAAAGGTGGGGGTGACTTAGCACCTATCCCAAAAACGTTTTTTGCAAGCATAAACAACAAAATGGATGCCTCAAAACAGCGTCCCGTCTGAGGTCTCCAAAACATAATTCTGAATCTTTCAATTCAGTGTCCCGGCGAACCAGGATTCGGATCAGAAGAGCGTTTGATTGGTAAGGGCACATCGCTACACGTCGGTTCACTGGGGAGCCTGTGTATTGTATGAGGGCTCCTCCTTATCACGCTGGAGTAGGCACACGCTACAGGGGCACAACGCATCCCCGTGCTGCGTCTCTCGCGGATCCGGATGATGAATGTATCAAAGAGTGTCCGGGATACTAAGGGCACATTCCTCTTTAGGTCCGACATCACTGGAGCTAGCAATCGTCACGGGGGCATCATTATCCCCCGTGCTATGCTTTCCCACGGATCCATTACATCGGGTAAGTGAGGATCAAAGAGTGTTCGACACATTAAGGGCATATTCCTCCTTATGTTCGGTAACACTGGAGTAAGCAATCGCCACGGGGGTATCATCCATCCCCGTGCTATGCTTCTCACGGATCCTATGCATCGAGTATGTCCCTGAGGACCCCGAGCCAAGAGAGATATTTGGTTCTGGGGGAATGTCTTGTCCCCAGACCAATGAGCATGACTCGGTGGGACGTAACCCGACCCCGAGCTGAAAAATGCACTTGGAACTGGGGGAATGTTACGTCCCCAGTCCGAAGGGCTGACTCGGTGGGACATACCCCGACCCCGAGCTGAAAAAGACACTTGGACCTGGGGGAATGTTACGTCCCCAGTCCGAAGGGCTGACTCGGTGGGACGTACCCCGACCCCGAGCTGAAAAAGGCACTTGGACCTGGGGGAATGTTACGTCCCCAGTCCGAAGGGCTGACTCGGTGGGACGTACCCCGACCCCGAGCTGAAAAAGGCACTTGGACCTGGGGGAATGTTACGTCCCCAGTCCGAAGGGCTGACTCGGTGGGACGTACCCCGACCCCGAGCTGAAAAATGCACTTGGACCCGGGGAATGTTACGTCCCCAGTCCGAAGGGCTGACTCGGTGGGACGTACCCCGACCCCGAGCTGAAAAAGGCACTTGGACCCGGGGGGAATGTTACGTCCCCAGTCCGAAGGGCTGACTCGGTGGGACATACCCCGACCCCGAGCTGAAAAAGGCACATAGACCTGGGGGAATGTTACGTCCCCAGTCCGAAGGGCTGACTCGGTGGGACGTACCCCGACCCCGAGCTGAAAAAGGCACTTGGACCTGGGGAATGTTACGTCCCCAGTCCGAAGGGCTGACTCGGTGGGACGTACCCCGACCCCGAGCTGAAAAAGACACTGGACTTGGGGGAATGTTACGTCCCCCGTCCGAAGGGCTGACTCGGTGGGACGTACCCCGACCCCGAGCTGAAAAAGGCACTTGGAACTGGGGGAATGTTACGTCCCCAGTCCGAAGGGCTGACTCGGTGGGACGTCCCTGACCCCGAGCTGAAAAAGGCACTTGGACCAGGGGGAATGTTACGTCCCCAGTCCGAAGGGCTGACTCGGTGGGACGTCCCCCGACCCCAAGTTGAAAAAGGCACTTGGACCTGGGGAATGTTACGTCCCCAGTCCGAAGGGCTGACTCGGTGTGACGTCCCCCGACCCCGAGCTAAAGAGACATTTGGTTATGAGGGAATGTTCTGTCCCCATGCCAATAAGCACGACTCGGTGGGATGTAACCCGACCCCTGAGTCGAATAGTATAGCAGCCTCGGCGGAACGAGATCCAGCCCCGAGCCGATGAAGAGGCCTCGACGGAACGAACTCCAGCCCCGAGCCGATGATTGAAGTGGCATCGGTGCCAACTGTCCTCTGTAATGGGCGTTGAGTATGTCTCCAATGCGAAGATGTCCGGATACTCTTTTAGACATTCTAGTAGGCTATGTCTCAGGGTTTTGTCCAAGCCTCCCCTTATTTTTATGTTTTTTTCCGGTCCGAAGAGTTCTATCCCTTCTAATTCTTCAGCCGCCGCTAGCCGGGCTATTCTGTTTGGCCGAGGACTAGGATCTCCACTGGCTTTTCCTCCGTCTTCATTCCTTTGCCGTTTTTTGGTACCCTCCTCAATGCAGAGGGTTTCTCGTGAGAGAGTTGCAAAGCAGCTGCGGGCTGCCTTCTGACTCCGCATGCGATCCCGATCCCTTCCCGGGTGTCTCCTGTATCTGTTTTGAGATTTGTCCTCCACTTGGCCATCTCTTTTTTTTTAACCAAGATTTTACCTCGCTATTTGGGCCGCCATGTCGCCTTCTGTGATCTTCTTCATGTCTGTTGCGCCGGGTGCGATATTCCTTACGCCTTGGAATCTCCCGCACAGTTTCGTCGTACTCTGTGTCTCCTCTTCTAGTGTAGCGGAGACTATCATAAGAGGAATTTGTCGAAAGTCTATCTTCTTCTTCTTCCCATGTGTCCTCTGTTTGTGAATCTTTTTCCATAACTATGGATTTTATCCCGTAAGGCCCCCTCCTCCTAGGTCCATCGTCCTCACTTGTATCCACAACCCTCTTTCCATCTGCTATCTCGTTCCTTCGTCGGCTAGTCCCGGCCTCGTCGTGTGCTCCCTCTATCTTTTCCAACCAGTCTACTATGGTTTTTAGCAAGGTTTGATTTTCCTTCCTTTCTTTCCTTAGGTTCTCATCGATCTTCTCCATCCAATCTGTGGCTGAGTTTCCTGATGACTGGAGGTTCCCGTCTTCCGCCATTGTCTTACACGAGTTGCTTTTTGTCCAGTTTCCCACAGACGGCGCCAACTGTTGACGGCTGATTTTGGTCTCAGGGTAATATGGGAATATCACTCCCGAGGAAATCCTCCTTCAATAGTGAATTTGTTTGGTTATGGGGGACCAAAGGCAAATTTAGCAAAAAACAGATAAACACACCAATCAACAAAGAGATTTAACGTGGTTCGGTGGATTTGGATCCGACCTACGTCCACGGACACAAACGGGATGATACTTTTATTACTTAAACACTCTTTTCGGGTCTCTTTTTGTTTTCTACAAGTCAGAGCTTGAAGATTCATATCCCTTATTTTTTGATGTCTTTTACACATACTCTGCCCTCCTATTTATAATAGTGTAGAAATCATATTCCTTCTCCTATAAGAATTTCCTATTTGATACTATTCCCTTTTCCAATAAGGATTCCTAGTCAAAACTATTCCCTTTTCCCATAAGGATTCCTAATCAAAACTACATTTACTTTCTTTATCATACTAGGACATTGACTTACTAGTTTACCCCATGAAAGTAGGATAACTTATTATCTTATCTTGTATGGATAGAATGCTTTATTTCCCGAACATGTCTTGCCCTATGCTCGGTCTTCATGTGGTCGGTCATAATAGTCTTTTGTACTGAGAATGCTGCTGTCGACCTGATAATTGCCCGGTCATCTTGAACTCAAGTGCTCGGTCACTAACCGTAAAGTTCCCGGCCTCTTACTGTTGACTCTTTAGTGGTCGGGTCGGCATTAATAATCTTGACTGAGAAGTGAATTACCTTTTTACCCCTGTCGTGCTGCTTTAAATAACATAGTGCCTGAAAACACCATCAACATCATCAATTACACCTGAAGCTTTATTATGATTGCTCAAGATCAATGAGCTTAGTTTTCAACATCACTCTATGCCTTCAAATCTAAATTCTAATAAATTGATGAAAACCACCACAAAGTCCCATGGACAAAAATGAAACGCATTAAAGTATGAGAGAATGAAATATATAATGGGCCATCTTTCCTATACCACGTATGTAATTGGGTAACTTACTTGTAACCAACTTTAATCGACTATATGCACACTGTATTTTATGTCTTTCTTCAAAGTTCATATTGGACGTGTCACGTTCTAGGAAATTTGAACTTGTGATCAGCAGGAGAATGATTTGGCCATCACCCTGAACCATGACATTGATCGTGATTTTCACATATTACGCAAGCGTATATATCGCCCAACCCAATAATATAAAAGTATTGATCCCTCGAGGACTTATCACATACATTACTAATTATTAAGACTAACTACCTATGGGTATCAAATTGAAGTTAAATATGACTTCAATAAGATTTAAATTAATGCTAAAGAAAATAAAGATTATTATGAAATTTCAAAGGTAGAGAAGAAGAAGACATTCAGGGTTGTGAATCCACCCAATATTATTTTAAAGATAAATTGGTTTTCCTTTACTTGTGTAATAAACTAACTTATTAACATATAACACTAAGATATCCACAAACCTCTTTCGATGGTCATTTGCAAATACTTAGAGTAAACTAATTAACTATATTTCTATTACAATTAATTAACCCCAAATTCATTAAGATCATATTCCAATTATGGCTACAAGTGCCCTACATGTATATTTCGATCCTGTAAAAAAAATCCCCAAGAAGAGATCATGTGCTATTGAATCTAAGGCTAAACCTAAAATTTATTTGCCAAGTTCAATTAAGTTTACCAAATCAATCTTATTGGTGATCAAGCAACAAGAAGAATTTAGAACAATATTCAATAAATAAGCCAAAGCATCACACAAAATATAAGAAAGATCAATTTACTCAAAATATTGGGTTTCATCCCAACCCCAGATTTGAGGTTTAGTTACTATACATGTTCAAAACCTCTAAATAAATATTCAACAATAAATAAAATATTATGGAATCAAAGGAATGAAGAAACTCAATCGAGATCGGTAGTCTTTTGTTGGGGTTTTTGGGCGAAGGGTGTGGCGGAAGCGCGGTTCAGGCGAAATCGTAATTTAAAACTTTTTCACATTATCGAATAAATTATTCAATATTTAATATGAATAATTTATTCATATTTCACCTAAACCAATTTATTTGATATCAAATGACGACATAAATATATATGAAACGTCGCGAAACTTTTACGAAAAACGTTTTTCCGCAAAATGGCATAAAACATATTTTTGACCGAACCGACCACCCAACACTTATGGAGACTGTTCAGGTCAGCCCCAATAGTGTTAGGGCAGTTCATGGGCTGCCCGAACAGTGATGAACTCACTGTTTGGACATTCGTCACCCGGTTGGCTCAAAAGTCACCCGGTAACACCGTTTTTGGCCGTTTTCGCTTATTTCAACTCCGAAACACTTTCCGGAAAATGTTCCAACTCCCAAAACACATCTAATACATTCATATGACATCAAATTCATCACAGAAATACAACCATTTCAGATCTGATCCAGAACCCGAAAATCCCAAATTTCATGCTTTAAATCCAATTTTTAACATTAATCAAATTAATCTCAACACCAAATCAAGTCACCACATATGAATCACCCAAGAATAATTCTAGGCATTAAAAGAGTGGTCATAACACTCTAGAATGGTAACAAATCATCAAATGATAAAATTGGACACTAATTACACTAATTGCATCCAAAATACTTCACACATGCTTCAAGCTTCCAAATCCATCAACCAACATCAAAAACCCCAAAATTCAAGAAAATAATGAACCCTAGAACCATTCTAAGAATTCAAGAAAATATGAAACTAAATTTCAAGCTTAGGGTTAAGTAGATTACCTTTAATCCCAAACTTTTTCTTGAATTTTCCTTTGTTCTTTATGGATTTGATCAAACTAATCCTAGGGCTTTTCTTTGTAGAGTGTTCGTGTTGGGTTCTAATGAACAAACCAAGATCATTTTAAGCATAAAATCATGTGAATACGTAATGAAGTATAGCGGAAGTATACTCACAATACTCGGTTGGATGGATGTGTAGAGTTCAAAATTTTTGCTTCCTTTGAAGTGCTCCAAACTCTTCTTTGTATGAATGATGTGTTGAGCTCCAAGCCTTCAAGTTTGATTCCAAACTCTATGAGAAAGTTTCCCTAACACCTTAGTATGATTCTTGGAAGTGCTAGCTTGAAAGAAAAAATGCAACAAAATTTCTTCTTTGGAGGAGAGGATCACAGCAATAGGGTTTTTGTGTGAGAGAGTGAATTTTTGTTAAGTGTAAAAAGGTGTTATGATTTTCAAAAAATCAAAACATATATCAAATCTCAAAATTTGGTAAATGTCTTTCAACCTTTTAAACTTGTGTGTTGAACAAGCAACCATCAAATCCTTCACTAACTTCCATCACCAAAAAGGAAAAGGATTGACTAGTGATGTGACTTGATGTGACTTGTGGGCCCCACTTGATTCAAAATCCGAGTCGGCCCGCAAACACATTCCGGGCTCGGGTTCATAATTCTGAATTAACGAATTTTCCGTTGCGACTTAATTAAATCAAATTTAATTAAATAATAATGCCTCGCAAAATTATTATTAAAGTCGTTCACGAATTAATTCCAAATTAATTCGTTCGCCCGAATTAAAATCCAATTTTAATTCCGTTATGAAATCTAATTCATTTATATATCGAATATATTATTTTATCGATTAATTCCAAATTAATCGTTCTCTCTCTATAAATTGAATTTTATCTCAGATAAAATCTTTCTGTAATTAATCCTAGATTAATTTTCTCTCTCCTCTAATTAATCCTAGATTAATCATGTTCGAGTTATACGTCATCGGTGAATTTTCGGGAAGCGACCCATGAGATCCATGGATATGTTGGTAGTAAATCCGGTCGTCGGATTATCCGAACACATGCGTACCGGTACCACGTTCCTACCGATTTACGAGACATGGTTGGCTTCTAGCAAAGCGTCGTGCCTTAAATTCTCCAGAAATATTCTTTAAGGAATATATAATCTATAACAGGCGTAATATACATAGTATTGCATATTGCGATCCAGTATCTGATGTCACATGCAAGGCCTGGGGCTGGAATAGTGTCTGCCCCGTACGAAGCATATATCGGATCACAAGCAACTAGTATCTATAATCGGATAATCATGACTTTGTCATATTATCCCGATAGTTGAAATATAATAGAGAACCAGTTATGTATCCATGCGTGATCATCATCTCCATATGACTGAAGTGATACTTCCGTCTTGACATCACACCCAATACACTACGATTCTCAATAAACCCAGAAGTGGCGTACACAGAACCTGTTAAAGTCCTGGACGACAAAACCAAAGCGTATTGATTGTCGCAAGTACTAGCGATGCAAGTCTCAGGTTAAGACCAAATACACCTACCCTGATGCGGATTCCCATAGACACATAAGCATACTACCAATGGGATTCCGCAAGGTCTATCAAGAGCGAAGCTGTTTCCGTACCATCGGTAAACACAACCTCCTATCACACTTGTATAAGTATCCAATACTTAAATATATGAGAACTATGCTGTTACACTTCCATAACACGCACAAGTGTAATACTAGTCTATTCCGCATTATCGATGTCCAGTCTCGATAATACTACGACTAGGGATATTTAATGATTAAACCTTTGTGGATTGATATTGTCTCATATCTTATAATCCGGAACTAATCATAAAGACTTTTATCATTTATATATTCAAGTAATCTAATTACAAAATGATAAAATATCAATTTCCATTGTCACACAGTTAATTTGTACAAAAACCACAATGTCTTTTAAATAGTGACGCTATGGGTCATAATTGTCCAAAATCTCCCATTTGGCCTATAGATAGTCACTCAAGCATCTAACACCTAAACTATGTACATGTCGCTCAAACCTTTGCTGAGGAATAGCTTTCGTCAGCGGATCTGTAATGTTGTCCTCTGATGCGACCTTCTCGATCTTCACATCGCCACGATGTATGATCTCACGAATCAGATGGAAAGGTCAAAGAACATGCTTGGATCGTTGATGAGACCGCGGTTCCTTAGCCTACGCTATAGCCCTGTTATTGTCACAATACAATGGAACGAGCTCAGCTGCTAACGGAACTACTCCTAATCCAATTAGGAATTTACGGATCCTAACTGCCTCTTTTGCTGCTTCAGCTGCAGCAATATACTCCGCTTCTATTGATGAATCGGCAACAGTCTCTTGCTTGGAAGATTTCCAGCTTACTGCTCCGTTGATCAAACAAAATATGTACCCAGATTGTGACTTACAGTCGTCTTTATCGGTTTGGAAACTTGCATCGGTATACCATGTTACCTCAAGTTCTCAATCTCCATAGATTAAGAAAGCATCCTTAGTTCGTCTAAGATACTTAAGATTGTTCTTAACCGCCATCCAGTGACCATCACATGGATCGGCCTGATAGCGACTACACATGCTCAAAGCATAGGAGACATCAGGTCGCGTACATATCATGGCATACATGATCGATCCGACTGCCTAAGCGAATGGGATCCGACTCATGTTGTCTCTCTCATCTTGAGTTTTAGGACACATGTCATTAGATAGAGTGACACCATATGACACTGGCAACAGTCCCCTCTTAGACTGTTCTATGTTCAATCTCTTCAACACTTTTTCAATATATGTGCTCTGGGAGAGTCCAAGCAGCTTTCTAGATCTATCCCGGTAGATCTTTATTCCCAGAATAAAGGCTGCTTCTCCCAGATCCTTCATGAGAATTTTAATGAAAGCCAAGCTTTCACCGATTGTAGCATGGGAATGTCATTGCCAATAAGCAATACATCATCAACGTAAAGGACAATGAATGTCAGTGCGCTCCCACTAACCTTCTTATATACACAAGGATCGTCTTCGTTTTGAACGAAATCATATTCTTTTATGATCTCATCAAAATATTGGTTCCAAGAACGCGATGCTTGCTTCAATCCATAAATGGATCGATTTAACTTGCAAACCTTGTTCGCATGTTTTGGTACGAAAAAATCGTCAGGTTGTTGCATATAAACATCCTCCAAAAAGTTTCTGTTAAGGAAAGCGGTTTTGACGTCCATCTACCATATCTCGTAATTGAAATATGCAGCAATAGCAAGCATTATCCGAATGGATTTAATCATGGCAACAGGTGAAATATTTTCTTCATAATCGACACAATGTCGTTGACGATACCCTTTCGCTACAAGCCTAGCTTTACACGTTTGTATGTTGCCATCCATGTCGGTCTTCCTCTTGAAGACCCATTTGCAACCAATAGGCTTTACGCCTTCTGGTGCATCAACCAATGTCTAAACTTGGTTGGTGTACATGGAATCCATTTCGGATTTCATGACATCTTGTCATAAACCAGAGTCGATACCTTGTATCGTTTCCTCATAGGTAGCCGGTTCGTCTTCCTCAATAAGATTAATATCCACATGAGGTGAGATCATAAATCCATACCTCTCAGGTTATTTTCTGACTCTCTCCGATCTACGCGGTTCTTGTGTATTTAAAGATTGTGGTACAGTCTCATCCCTGATGAACTGTTCGTGTTCCGTTAAGGATTCTGTGCCAGGAACAGTATCACTCCAACTTTCATCGAGTTCTACTTTCCTCCCACTAACCATTGCATTTAGGAATTCCTTCTCAAGGAAAACCGCATGTAGAGTAACAAATACTTTGTTCTATTATGGGTGATATAAGTAATATCATTTGGTTTCCCTAGGATATCCTACAAATAGGCATTTATCCGATTTGTGTTCTAGTTTGGTACCTTCCAAACGTTTGACGTATGCCCAGCAACCCCAAATCTTCAAGAATGAGAAACCCGGTTTCTTTCATGTCCATATCTCATACGGAGTCTGTGGAACATAATTTGATGGAACCTTATTCAAAATAAGTATTACACTGTTCAATGCATATCCTCAGAAGGAAATAGGTAGTTCTCTGTGCGACTCATCATCGACCTTACCATGTCTAACAAAGTTTGGTTTCTCCGTTCGACACACCGTTTAATCGAGGTGTTTCGGGAGGAGTCCACTGTGAAAGAATACCATACTCTTTCAAGTAATCGAGAAACTCATTGCTCAAGTATTCTCCACCACGGTCCGACCCTAATGTCTTAATACTTTTGCCGGTCTGTTTTTCTACTTCGTGTCGAAACTTTTTGAATTTCTCAAAGTTTTCCGACTTGTGTCTCATAAGATACACATAACCATAACGCGATGCATCATCCGTAAAGGTTACGAAGTATTCATATCCACCTCTAGCCTGGCTAGACATGGGCCCACATATGTCACTATGAACGAGGGCTAACAGTTCGGTAGCACGTGCACCTTTACCACTAAAAGGTGTTTTAGGCATTTTGTATAATAAACAAGATTCGCAGACGTCATATAAATTTGGATCAAATCCGTTCAAGTACCCACTCTTCGAAAGTGTGGATATGCGAGTCTTGTTAATGTGTCCCAGACGACAATGCCACATATAAGTTTCATCTTTGTGACTTAGTTTAAGTCTTTTGTTTGTTACATTATATGTTTGAGATTGATTTATATTCAAAATATAAAGACCATTATTAACATCAGCACTGCATATCTCCATATTATTTTTATACATAAAACACTAAGTATTTCTAAAAACAAAAGTATAGCCACATTGGGCCAATAAAAATACAGATATAATATTCCTAGTCAAACTAGGTACATAATAACAGTCTGATAAGTTTAATACATGCCCCGAGGGCAGTTCCAAAATATAAGTTCCTACAGCCAAAACAACCACCCTGATCCCATTTCCAACTCGTAGATCAATCTCCCATGAGGCCAGTCTCCTGCTAATCCGCAGATCCTGCACATCAGTACATATATGAGTACCACAACCAGAATAAAAAATCCAAATTTAAAAACTAGAAATAGACATGTTTATTTCTATAACAAACATAACTGAAGCCGGTGCCTTGCCCGCTTTGATTTCCTTCATGTGCGCCTTGTACTCACGCAGTCACGCTTGGGGTGACCCCGTTTGCCATAATGTAGGCATATATCTTGGGATTTGTCATTAGCGTTCCCAGAAGACTTTGACGATTTGTCCTTGCCATTCTTCTTCTTATTCTTCTTATTCTTTACACCTCCAGTTGCCTTCGGCCAAGCCTTGGGAGACTGAGATGTTGAAGCGAAGTGCGCCTCGCGTTTTTTGCACTTCAATAGCGCTTTTTCTTCTTCACGCAGCATTGCCATCAGCTCTCCAAGAGTATGGTCTTGGTTCATCATATTGTAGTTCATGATGAACCCGCTCCAACTGTCAGGAAGAGACTGTAAGATCAAATCTATAGAAGTCTCAGCCTCAAAGGTTATGCCTAGCTGACCCAATTGTTCAATGTCAGCAATCATCTGTGACACATGGTGCTCAACAGATGTACCCTCTGACATTCGTAAGCGAAAGAGCTTTTTCTGTAATTCATACATTTGCGGTCTAAGGTTAGATCGATGAAGGTCCTTCAATTTTTCCATCATAGTATATGGATCCAATCCCTTATTTTGGCAACGAAATTGAGGGGTCATTGCAGCGAGCATGACAGACTGAGTAGTTGAGTTGGCATCACTATGAGTCTTCCAAATCTCAAGCTCAAGTGGCTGCTCATTTCCGGGCTTAGGCCCGAGAGGTCTCTCTATCGTATAGAGCTTCCTCTCCGCCCCCTAGGACAATCCTGAGGTTCATATCCCAATCAAGAAGTTCGCGCCATTAAAGACATTTTCGCCCATGATAATGTCTCTAACCCCGATCTTTCCAGTCATCTTATTGCAATAGTCAAACTATTCAATTAACGATATTTGGGTACAGTCCAACTGTTACAAGAAAAATAATAAAATATTAGTCCAACTAATAAATATATAATTGATGAAATAATTTGAAAGCGCGTAATGCCAAGTATTTGAACGAAATTGCAAATTTAATACTGGTCTCCCACTATTTTTTGGCGAACCTCTAACCCTCTGTTGAGTACTCGGGAAACCTAGTTTCCTAGTGGGCTAGGATCCCGTTAAATAACACACAACCTTGACTTTGGCCAACAAGCTGTATGATATTTAACTAGGTATATCTCTAAGATCAATTGGATCTCATCCAATTCCTAGATCCAGTAGGTGGACCTCCAAGTCCGAAACATATATACAATATATATGCCAATATATCCAATATGTTTTCCTAACCTTTTCCTCTGAATCAACTAAGCATTGGCTTTGGCTCAACAAGCTTAATGATTCCAGTTAAGCGGGATCCATTGACTTTCAAAAGCTTCGTAATCGATGTCGATGAACAAGAAGTGATCTTGACTTTGGCCAACAAATCACAACTTGGGCAAGACATACGATATGGAACAAACCCTTCATGATTCAAACACATCCGTGATGGATAAAGGGTCTTGACTTTGGCCAACAAACCAATGCCAATCTTGGATCTTTAGAATGAATCACTAAATGGAAGGAAAAAAGCTTAATATTTGTTGATGGTTTTTCGTGTAATTGGCAACCAATTAATTATCTTTCATTAGTTCTCATCATACAGCATGCATTCTAAAAGCATAATAAGGCGCGATAAATAAAATAATAATGATATGCATATAGATATCTCACAAATTGTTCTTAGAACAAATCACTCACTTTCCTCTCCCCGGCTAGCACTACTATAACTTCTACCCAATTACATAATACAATAAAGAACCTCATTACATTGAGGGGAATTGGTGAGAAGAGAATTACAAAGAATCGAGAGATAAAGACTGGACATGCAGGTCCAATTTAATAAATTCTAAATTTAGTACAATAATTTCCAAAATTGCCCTCACCCATCTATTATCCATCCGATATACATTATTCATACAACACATCCATGTATTCACACAAAGCATGTTATTCAATCAATCTAATCCAATTAATTAATCTTTGAATAAAGTGATCATCCAATGTTCAAACAACGATTTGATTTGCGCGAGTCCAACTCGTTTAAGAATAAGTACTCTAAGTGCGTATTCTTGAATTATATCGAACTACAATTTTAAATCCGATTTAATTTGTATTCAATACTAATTATTTATTTAATTCCAAATTAAATAATTACACTTTTAATGTGCCTTTTACGATTTAGATTCTAAATCTAATCTTAATGGGTCTCAAAGCCCAATTAACATCTAATGTCAATTTAATTAATGTCCAATGGGCTTTCAATTAATTTATTAAGGCACAGACTTTGGCAACCCAAGCCCAATAAGGAATCACCCTTTGCCACAAATTTATTTTTGCCCATTAGGCCCAATTAATTATTTAAAGGCCCATTTATTATATTTGGACATAATGGAATGGTTTTAGGCCCAATTTGGATCCAATCCAATTGTCCTAAACCAACTTGGCCCAACCAAGCCCATTAGGCCCAAATACAACAGTTTTAGCCCAATTCCAAATTAAGCATAATTAATTAAATTCTAATATTCCAAATTTCACAATTTAATTAATTAAAGTGTATAGCCATAATTAATTATTTAAATTAACATTTCCAAAATACCAATTTACATAATTAATCATGCTTTAACATTATCAATACATGTCCAACATTATTGAAACAAAATCAAATTGTTTACATGCTCAATAAGTCACGGCAATAGTGGAATTTTTATATCAATTTTGATTTCAATCCAATTAAATCACAAACTAATATATCCAAGCATTTTAAACACATCCAATGGTTTAAAAAACAAAAAATCACCATGACCTAAGGTTCTAATAAATTCGGCCAAGCCTATGTATTTGGGAAAAATTAATCCAATTATTTTTTCACAGAATTGATCATGCATAACTCTAAGTTAACATTATCTAAGCATACTCAAATAAACAATTTGATCAAATCATGCTCAAATCAAAAATACCCAAATTCAAGATTAAGAACCCTAATTCAATTTCATGCTCAAATAGACTCATGATACCATTGTTGGGTTCTAATGAACAAACCAAGATCATTTTAAGCATAAAATCATGTGAATACGTAATGAAGTATATCAGAAATATACTCACAATACTCGGTTGGATGGATGTGTAGAGTTCAAAATTTTTGCTTCCTTTGAAATGCTCCAAACTCATCTTTGTATGAATGATGTGTTGAGCTCCAAGCCTTCAAGTTTGATTCCAAACTCTATGAGAAAGTTTCCTTAACACCTTAGTATGATACTTGGAAATGCTATCTTGAAAGAAAAAATGCAACAAATTTTCTTCTTTGGAGGAGAGGTTCACGACAATAGGGTTTTTGTGTGAGAGAGTGAATTAATGTTAAGTGTAAAAAGGTGTTATGATTTTAAAAAAATCAAAACATATACCAAATCTAAAAATTTGGTAAATGTCTTTCAACATTTTAAACTTGTGTGTTGAACAAGCAACCATCAAATCCTTCACTAACTTCCATCACCAAAAAGGCAAAGGATTGACTAGTGATGTGACTTGATGTGACTTGTGGGCCCCACTTGATCCAAAATCTGAGTGGGCCCGCAAACACATTCCGGGCTCGGGTTCGTTAATTCTGAATTAACGAATTTTTCGTTGCGACTTAATTAAATCAAATTTAAATAATAATGTCTCGCAAAATTATTATTAAAGTCGCTCACGAATTAATTCAAAATTAATTCGTTCGCCCGAATTAAAATATAATTTTAATTCCGTTATGAAATCTAATTTCATTTAATATATCGAATATATTATTTTATCGATTAATCTCGAATTAATTGTTCTCGCTCTATAAATTGAATTTTATCCAAGATAAAATCTTTCAGTAATTAATCCTAGATTAATTTTCTCTCTCCTCTAATTAATCCTAGATTAATCATGTTCGAGTCATACGTCATCGGTGAATCTTCGGGAAGCGACCCATGAGATCCCTGAATATATTGGCAGTAAATCCGGTCGTCGGACTATCCGAACACGTGCGTATCCGGTACCACGTTCTTACCGATTTATGAGACATGGTTGGCTTCTAGCAAAACACCGTGCCTTCCGAATTTTCCAGAAATATTCTTTAAGGAATATATTATCTAAAACAGGCGTAATATACGTAGTATTGCGTATTGCGATCCAGTATCTGATGTCACATGCAAGGCCTGGGGCTGGAATAGTGTCTGCCCCGTACGAAACATATATCGGATCACAAGCAACTAGTCTCTATAATCGGATAATCATGACCTTGTCATATTATCCCGATAGTTGCAACATAATAGAGAACCTGTTATGTATCTCTGCGTGATCATCATCTCCATATGACTGAAGTGATACTTCCGTATTAACATCACACTCAATATACTACGATTCTCAATAAACCCAGAAGAGGCGTACACAGAACCTGTTAAAGTGTCTGCCCCGTACGAAATATTTTATCTAAAACAGGCGTAGTATACGTAGTATTGCGTATTGCGATCCAGTATCTGATGTCAATGCAAGGCCTGGGGCTGGAATAGTGTATACCCCGTACGAAGCATATATCAGATCACAAACAACTAGTCTCTATAATCGGATAATCATGACCTTGTCATATTATCCCGATAGTTGCAACATAATAGAGAACCTGTTCTGTATCTCTACGTGATCATCATCTCCATATGACTGAAGTGATACTTCCGTATTAACATCACACTCAATACACTACGATTCTCAATAAACCCAGAAGAGGCGTACACAGAACCTGTTAAAGTCCCGGATGACCAAAACCAAAGTATATTGATTGTCGCAAGTACTAGCGATGCAAGTCTCAGGTTAAGACCAAATACATCTACCCTGATGCGGATTCCCATAGACATATAGTCATACTACCAATGGGATTCTGCGGGGTCTATCCATAGCGAAGCTGTTTCCGTACCATCGGTAAACACAACCTCCTATCACACCTGCATAAGTATCCAATACTTAAATAAATGAGACTATGCTGTTACGCTTCCATAACACGCACAAGTGTAATACTAGTTTATTCCGCATTATCGATGTCCAGTCTCGATAATACTACGACTATGGATATTTAATGATTAAACCTCTGTGGATTGATATTGTCTCATATTTTATAATCCGGAACTAATCATAAGGACTTTTATCATTTATATATTCAAGTAATCTAATTACAAAATGATAAAATAGCAATTTCAATTGTCACACAGTTAATTTGTACAAAAATCACAATGTCTTTTATAAATAGTGACGCTATGGGTCATAATTGTCCAACAATTCGGCCATGGATGTGATAAAGGAAGAAGAAAACAAATTTTCTAATTAAAAGGGCTCATGATAGACTAAAGAGGGCATTTTTATCCAATAAAAATTGATCCAATCAAATATATACATTAAACTTTATACTAACCAACCATAATTGGACAAATAAAGTTTAATTAAGTTATGACATTTCTTCCAATAATAATTAAACAAATTTCATAACATTTATGGAAAAAGTTTAATTAATTAATTTTTCAAATATTTAACAATTAAATATCTAAAAAATCAATTAATAAAATTATTATATATATATATATATGTATTTTTATTTACAATAAATAACAAATACATATATTTATGGCATGTGTCAAAATCTCATTTGACGAATAATTAATGCGTATCTAATCGTATTATGTATCAAATACAAATACACAATAATTATTATCGGATAAAATCCCCTAAAGCATTTGTTATCGTTTAACCGATTAAACGATCCAAATTAACTCATTTAATCCGGTGAAGTATTATGAATAATCTGTATTATTCATATCGTGTTGCCCAAGTGCTCAACGAGTACACTTCATATTGTAGGACTCTCTAAGTTTAGGTTTATCCGTCACGAAATCCAATTTCGTGTCCATAATCCACCCACTCATGGATTATGACGACCACAGATAATCTCGCTAAACTATGCAAGCCGAGGTCATTGCATACGTATAATCCCTCCATCACAGGCTATCCATATTATACATAGGGTATATATAAAAACGTCAAACCTATTCGGTATAATATAATCGACTTATAATTTACGATCTCTAAATAATACTCGGAACTGATTTCCGAAGTTATACCACAGCTATGGATTTACCAGATCGTAAACACGTGAGGATGCCTATGCCCTATACACAGGACTGATGGATCCTATCTTGATACGCACTGAATATCATGAGCATCAGTGCACACCCAATGAACAGGCAGAGGTCTGATCTAATAGATCGGTGACGTGACTTCCATCAAAGTGTGGAGGATAACTCATATATCCCATTGTGGTATCTCAAGTCAAAGGACCACTATGCTCGCTAAACTCGAGAAGATTCCTATTTACGTTGGTGTACCATATATTAGGAAATCTTTAGTGAGTCATTCAGTGTCTTATCAAATAAACACCTACATGTCTATACGAGTCTCCCGAGACTCATTGTTCATTGGGATAAACCATCGGACCAAGTCATGATATACGACATGTACTGGTCTCAGCAGATTTTACTAACCGACCCGTGTTAGTAAATCTTGACCAGGAACTTTATTTAAGGATATACATCTTATAGTGCGCTCCAAATGTCAATTACAAACTACGTTGTAACTGCGCACTACATTGTAAATCCTAAGGTTTTCGTCTAATATATACGTATCACTAAACCAGATTTAGTTTCGATCTAATCATAATCAGATATCTAATCGTAATTAGATCGAATAAGTGTATAAAAGACAAGGGTGCTACCATTAAATAAGTAATATTATGGAAAATGAAATTGCTCGTATTTATGAATCAGACATAAATACGATCCGGATTGGCACTCTGAGCACCAACCCTAACAATTTCTCCCACTTCTCTAGTATCAATCCACGGTATCATATATACATCTGAATGTGTATCACATATCGTGGCCCTCAAGAGCTCACCTAGCACTTAAGAGGTATGCAACAACAAGTAAGTCTGCTTAACAAATCGAGTCTGTCCAACAAACCCAACCGTTTTCCTTAGCCAGCAACATTTATATTTTGTAGAATCCAAATTCTACTTCAATATGACTCAGACACTATATCAGTTCTGTGCTATAGCTGCTGAGTTGTCTAAGTATATATGGATCAAATCCAAAATACTATAAGACGACCGCAAGCACAAAACTAATATAAAACTTCTAATCTATAGGGTCACTATGCAACTTCATAAGTCAATACTTCATAAGTTGCAACAGATTCCACTAGTTAAGTAGAATCAACAGTGACACTCCTATTGTATTTTTTCTGACTTTATATGACAAAGAACATCTAATGTCATAATTAAAATCAAAACTAATCTAACCTTATGGTTGCAGACTAAATTCTCCATGAATAAGAAACCCGTTCATAATATCTCAGAGATCACAAAGAACATGTTTCAAGATCCATCGTATGATCTGTAGCATATCAAAATAACTCGTAACAATTACGATTAAATTGATATCTTTAATCGCACATAATATAGTATTCATTACGTCATCATCCTATGATGCATAAGATTGACTAGACATTCTAATCAATCTCTCTTTCGATAAAGGTATCATCATTTACGGAAGATAAATACTATATATATGAAAAACACGTTAACTGTCAAACAGTTATACTAACTGTCATATAGATAGTCTTACCGTGTCCTTGATTAGATCATATCTAATACGCGACTAATGGGAGTATCTCACAAGTCTCTTAGTTTTATATCCTATATAAAACTTTATATCAAATATAACAGAGACTACTCCCACTACTTACACGGAGAAAAGAAGACTCATGATATATAATACTAGAAAGAAATTTATACGCTCCCACTAACCCTACTGACAAATACGTATTCTCTATACTTCGATAAAACCAGACAATCTGACTAATATCAAAATCAGAGAACACGAATTTCCGGAAAGCTTACCCGAGTCTACAATAGGCTCTATAAGTTGGTATATCAAATTGTGATCTCAGCAGAATACAAACTCTAGGGCCATTCTATAATGAATTCTTCAAACAAAGAAACCACAATGGATCTCTCATTCGAAGAGATCACTCAAGAACGCCACTTTGCATTCTTTAGCCAAAATACATAGTTTAATATCAACATTAACCAACAAATTTTTAACTGTTCAATTAGTGCGACTAGAGACAAGTATTCTAAGAATCTACAATAGACTATGGAGGATAACCTTTCTCATTGTCGTACTATAAAGGTCAAACCTTTATCAAGCTTACTTTGCTTTCGCTGTGCAAACAATTTGTATATTTTATGAACGATTCATAACGAAAGCTTAGTCAAGTTGAAAACTTGATCGTAGTAAGCCATGAACAATCTTAGATCTATGGTTCAATGCTAATTTCCGAAATCGATATCAAATATCGCTCCCACTATAAGTTTTAGGATAATTTTCTTCAATAAGAAAATAATAGAATCATTAAGCATCAAATACTTTGTAAATGAGTCTGAGATCCTATTGAACTTATACGGAAGATGTCTAAGAGTCTTTTCATCTTATTAATTATGTAGTTCCATTATAGTTTATCACTCTCACATTTGACTTTACTAAGTCAAGTCTTTTCTACGATTATTAACATCTAATGTTAACTACCAAGTAACAAAATAATTTTATTATTTGGGATCGTAGAAAAGATATTCTATGAAATAGAATACAATATTCTATTAAATAGAATAAATGATAAACCTTTCACTCGTACCTCCAAGGCGCAAAAACTTTCAATTATTTAACTTTTATATAAAAGAAAGTTTCAAATCTCAAACTTTTCAAGATTCGAATTTTCTACTATACATAATATATACGTAATTGTAGAAACAAATGGAACAATAATTAAAAGGATGAATTAGTGTTACTGGAGCATAACCCTAAGAGTATTGAAACTAATTCGGTAACATTCAATATCAATGAATCAAATCATATAAGATTCAATTACTCCCACTTACCAATTCCAACAATGTGGAATCGCAGAAGTTTAATATTGAGTAAGAATCAAATTCATTAAATAAACTTAGAACTGATTGCCTTAAATTCATATGTTTGATCATATCAAACATCCTTGAACAATTTAAAGACTCACGATGAATTTTATAGTTTTCAATACTTCAAATAGAATATCTTTGAACCATTCAAAATATTCTATCCGCGTTTCATCAGAAACATATTGAAAGTTCTCGAACAATTCAAGACATTCAATATATTTTCTTTCAGAAAGTCGCAACTAAGTCATGACAATTCATTAACTACGTTACAAAGGAAAGAAAACTATCTAAGGTAATTTCTAATTCATTAAACTACATACATCCAATGTATTAGTCTAATAAATCTTGTGGTACAACGGCAATCATTGGTTAAATGAGATTTAATCATATCCTGAATACAATATTGATTAAATGGATAAGGATATGTGGTGTGAACTCGTATCAGACCATTATTTACCATAAGGAAAAAGCATCTAATGCTTTTATGATAAAATCTCATAAAGCACAGTCCTAAGTTATTTATTTTACCGAATATTTTTCTTAATGTTTATCTTTTCATTAATAACACTACTAGTCGTCTTAAAATATGTAACAACTGTATACAGAACAAGTAACTATCCAATAATCACAAGTTCTGATATCAAATATCAAAACAGTTATTAAACATTATTTTAAATACCTAGACGGGATATCTGGTATCCAATACCTATAGTTGTCATATTGTGAGAATCGATATTTTCTATACACAACTATACGTATCTCCTTTCTTTAGCTTTACAATTTGCATTCAATTATTCACAACAATTGCAAATGATTGATTAGTAAACTGTGTCAGACACGTGACTTCTAAAAGTCACTAAAGCTAAGAAACGTCGTTATAAGATAAACAAATACTAATGGGTTTTTCTTTATGCCAGTCAAGAATCTCGAGACATGAACTAATTCAAGTCAATTCTTACTGCATAAAAAACTATTCTTTCTAAAATAATGTCCTAAAACAAATATCTATTTAGATTACCTAATCGTGACATAGAAACTAAGTCACTAACCATCTTGATTTACAAGGAAATCGGAACAACAGTTCCCGATAGTTTAAAACTAATCTAACAATATCTAAGTCTATTGTCTTTCTAGAACATATTCTAGAACTACGCAACCATAAGTAAAGTCAGAAAACATATTCAAGTAATATGCATGCAGTGGATTAGAAGTATAATTCAATAAACAATATAGAATAAAAGGAAAACGAAAGCAGTAAATTCCATTAAATTACACACTGCTTTAGTTATGGATTTTCAACCAACCAGTGTCTCCCACTACTATACGTAATATCGTAATCCCCAACGGACAATGAAAATTCAATAATTAAATCGAATTCCATAGTGAGAGTAGGATCCCATTAATATATTTCGACTAACAGATCTGGCACGATCTCGCCTACGTATATTCATTAGGTAGACAACTCATTGTCAATCCCTCACCAGTGACTCCTGATTTTGGTCCTGACCGTTTCTCGTTATGACAGCTTTGACACGTTCACAATGAGGCGTATCAAGGCTTCACTTGTCAATGACAAACTCAACCTACCGATGTAGTCCTGACAGCTTTGGCACGTTCAGGATTTCCACTTTCACTTGAATTTGTCTAGTATTAATATACAACCTGCATGGATAAAATCCCATAACCTACACCCTCACAGCTTTGACATGATCTCAGATGCAGTTATAGAAAGATAACCATAAATCGTACTGACAAGACGGACCAAGAAACATATATCCAATACACGTCACTTTACAGCCTTATTTTAAAGTGAGGATTTTCCTCAGGAAGCTATACTATATACATCAAATGCAGAATTTTAATCTAAATCATTTTCTAAACAATTCAATTCTACCTATAGAAAATATAACTTAATTTAACAATTTAAATTTCCGTTACGTTTCCCGTTAGCGTGGAATCGAAAAGTCAAGAAACATATATAGATTACATGCATGTGCGAACATTAAAATTGGATTAAATATCAAATATCAAGCTTGAATAATGTAATGGATAAAGCATCAGACCTGCTCTGATACCATTTTTGTTGGGGTTTTTGGGCGAAGGGCGCGGCGGAAGCGCGGTTCGGGCGAAATCGTAATTTAAAACTTTTTCACATTACCGAATAAATTATTCAATATCTAATATGAATAATTTATTCATATTTCACCTAAACCTATTTATTCGATATCAAATGATGACATAAATATATATGAAACATCGCGGAACTTTTACGAAAAATATTTTTCCGCAAAATGGCCTAAAACACGTTTTTGACCGAACCGACCACCCAACACTTATGGGGACTGCCCAGGTCAGCCCCAGTAGTGTTAGGGCAGTTCATGGGCTGCCCGAACAGTGACGAATGCACTGTTTGGACATCTGTCACCTGGTTGGCTCAAAAGTCACCTGGTAATGCCAGTTTTGGCCATTTTCACTTATTTCAACTCCGAAACACTTTCCGGCAATTGTTCCAACCCCCAAAACACATCCAATACATTCATATGACATCAAATTCATCACAGAAACAGAACCATTTCCAGATCTGATCCAGAACCCGAAAATTCCAAATTTCATGCTTTAAATCCAATTTTTAACATTAATCAAATTAATCTCAACACCAAATCAAGTCACCACATATGAATCACCCAAGAACAATTATGGGCATTACAAGAGTGTTCATAACACTCTAGAATGACAAAAAATCATCAAATGATAAAATTGGACACTAATTACACTAATTACATCCAAAATACTTCACACATGCTTCAAGCTTCCAAATCCATCAACAAACATCAAAAGCCCCAAAATTCAAGAAAATAAGGAACCCTAGAACCATTATAAGAATTCAAGAAAACATTAAACTAAAATTCAAGCTTAGGGTTAAGTAGATTACCTTTAATCCCTTGAAATCCTAAACTTTTTCTTGAATTTTCATTTGTTTCTTCATGGATTTGATCAAACTAATCCTAGGGCTTTTCTTTGTAGAGTGTTCGGCCATGGATGTGATAAAGGAAGAAGAAAACAAATTTTCTAATTAAAAGGGCTCATGACCG
The DNA here is from genome assembly GCA_019454045.1 of Zanthoxylum bungeanum. NCBI lineage: Eukaryota > Viridiplantae > Streptophyta > Magnoliopsida > Sapindales > Rutaceae > Zanthoxylum > Zanthoxylum bungeanum. Next base: position 117,267 of record SKCR01046136.1, on the reverse strand, counting down.
ACTAACGAGGGCATTTTTATCAATAAAAATTTTGATCCAATCAAATATATACATTAAACTTTATACTAACCAACCATAATTGAACAAATAAATTTTAATTAAGTTATGCCAATTGTTCCAATAATAATTAAATAAATTTCATAAAATTTATGGAAAAGTTTAATTAATTAATTATTCAAATATTTAACAATTAAATATCCAAATAATCAATTAATAAAATTATTATTATATATATGTATTTTTATTTACAATAAATAACAAATACATATATTTATGGCATGTGTGAAAATCTCATTTGACGAATAATTAATGTGTATCTAATCGTATTATGTATCAAATATAAATACACAATAATTATTATCGGACAAAATCTCCTAAAGCATGTGTTATCGTTTAACCGATTAAACGATCCGAATTAACTCATTTACTCCGGTGAAGTATTATGAATAATCTGTATTATTCATATCGCATTGCCCAAGTGCTCAACGAGTACACTTCATATTGTGGGACTCTCTAAGTTTAGGTTTACCCGTCGAAATCCAATTTCGTGTCCATAATCCACCCACTTATGGATTATGACGACCATAGATAATCTCGCTAAACTATGCAAGCCGAGGTCATTGTATACGTATAATCCCTCCGTCACATGCTATCCATATTATACATGAGGTTTAGATAAAAACGTCAAACCCGTTCGGTAAAATATAGTCGACTTATAATTTATGATCTCTAAATAACACTCGGAACTGATTTATGAAGTTATACCACGGCCATGGATTTACTAGATCGTAAACACATGAGGATGCCTATGCCTTGTACACAGGACTAACAGATCCTATCTTGATACGCACTGGATATCATGAGCATCAGTCCACACCAAGGAACATGTGGAGGTCTGATCTAAATAGATTGGTGACGTGACTGTCATCAAAGTGTGGAGGATAACTCATATATCTCACTGTGGTATCTCAAGTCAAAGGACCACTATGCTCACTCAACTCGAGAAGATTCCTATTGACGTTGGTGTACCATCTATTAGAAAATCTTCAGTGATTCGTTCAGTGTCTTATCAAATAAACACCTACATGTCTATACGAGTCTCTCGAGACTCAGGGTTCATTGGGATAAACCATCGGACCAAGTAACGATATACGACATGTACTGGTCTCAGCGGATTTTACTAACCGACCCGTGTTAGTAAATCTTGACCATGAACTTTATTTAAGGATATACATCTTATAGTGCGCTTCCCAATGTCAATTACAAACTACATTGTAATTGCGCACTACATTATAAATCATAGGGTCTTTGTCTAATATATAGGTATCATTAAACCAGATTTAGTCTCGATCTAATCATGATCAGATATCTCATCGTAATTAGATCGAATAAGTGTATAAAAGACAAGGGTGCTACCATTAAATAAGTAATATTATGGAAAATAGAATTGCTCGTATTTATGAATCGGACATAAATACGATCCGGATTGGCACTCTCAGCACCAACCCTAACATCTTTTGCTCCATGCTGTTTTGATTATGTGCTATGCTTCGTATTCTCTCAAAAATATATTTTGAGGCTTCAAAATATGTTATTAGACTCACTTTTAGGTTTTGGGACGCACTATTGCTTATATAGTAGGTCTTGGGGTGTTTCCTTGTTAAAAATATGATCCAAAACAAACTAGATACACATCCTGCATCACGATGCGTAGAACGAGCATCGCAACACGCATATTGCTTTATCGGAGCATCGTGATGCGCCACCTTATACAGCACTCTGGATGATTTTTCAACATACGCACGTCTCGGATCCAGTATGGAGACACACATTTTAACTCCGAATTTGGCCTGATTTGCTCCATATTTTATCATTTTCATTTGTAGTTAATTTCGTTGAGTCTTGATATTATGTTACTTGCAAAACAAACCCAAAATACATCAAAGCGCTCATAAAACTCGAGATAACTCACAAAATATCAAGTTAGAGGGGATGGAAAATATTTACATATTGGTTGCTAATCACACCCTCAAACTTAACATTTTGCTCGTCCTCGAGCAAAACAAAAGAAAATAAATAAAAATAAAAATAAAAATAAATAAACTAAAAACTAAGTAACTTAAGCCACTTTCGTAGGGATCACGATTGCATTTAGCGTATGCAACAAGCCTTTAAATCCCCAAGCGGCCCTAGTAGATGAGTTATAGTCTCGTGAGGGTTTATAATGACGACACCCACAAACGTCATTCAACACACAAATGCAATCACACAAAAAATGAAAAAAATAAAAACAAAAACTAACTAACTAAACAAAACTGTTCTGAGAGTTGCACATAATATTGTCATTAGAGAATGCCTAGTAACGAAACCAGAGAACCTTCAAAGTACCCAACACAACTCAAATCCAAGTTCTTGAATAAATTATCGAAGCCAAATTCACAATGTGTGTGTGAAAAGGTCCAGTCACAGCTTGATCCATGAGTAAGCAAACTCAGTGATTTCGTCTCAAAAATTGGGATCGATGGGTCAAACCAACCTAGATATCTCAAAAGTGCCATGTATCAGCTTTTCTTTGCTCAATATGGTATGATTTTTTTTTTTCATTTTAACAGACCTACCCTTTAAGGTGGCATTTCTCCTTATGGTGGTCCTAACACTCGCCCATGTGTAGCTTCACGCTTATCGGTTATAGGTGATTTAACTTTTTTTTGCTTTCATTCAACAAATTTTTATCTTTTTTCACTTTTATTTTTTCATCCATTCTTTTTTTAAACCATACCATACATCATAACACTAGAAAATTGAGATAGACATCTAAGCAAATGGTCATTCATCATCAAGTAATTTCTTCAACTAGTCACTTTGCCAACTACCTAATCACTTACTACTATAAACCTACTTCTAAGTGCATACAAATCTAATCTAGATCACCTACTCAAGGCATCAGATAAAAATAAATTGGGCACTTATGGTTTCTAAAATTTCACACCAAGGCTAACAATCTCATCATTCTAACTATGTTTCACTACCTATGACTTAATTTATTTTTTGTAAGAAGAATCAAAAGCAAGAACTAACACAACACATGCACACACCCTTAAACATAAAATTTGTATTATCCTCAATGGAAAATAAATGTAAAGAACAAGAGTGAGGAACAACACTACCGTGCATGGGCTAAACCATTCGCCTTCGCCTTTAGGTCCCGTGTCGTGATGTGTACTGATGTGCGTCGCGACGTCCAATGTCACCAACTGTCTGTCACAATTTTGTATTACGTCATGTCGCGATGCCCCTGGTAGCGGTATGATGTGCTCCTAATTCAAATTCTTGTCAGACTTTGGCTACCCGAACTGGTTGATTTGTGCCGGTATCTGCATAATTACACATGCAATATTGTTAAAGACGTAAATAGCTCACAAGAAATAAATAAATAAATAAATAAATTAATTAATTAATTAATATAATAAATAAAATAAAGTCAAGAAACTAAAAATAAATGGGTGGGTTGCTTCCCCGCTAGCGCTAAGTTTAACGTCTTCAGCAGACGTAACCACCCAATTTGTGATGGTGATTCCCTTGTATGCTTAATTGTCTGAGATAGGATCACCCAATGCTCACTCATATGTTGCTTATGGGATGGCAAGAATTGAACAACTTGCAGCGGTGTTCTGTCTATGGAATGTCCCCAGGATCTGTAAATGGCTCAATGAATGTCTCATCCTCTGATCAATTCTCATAGGAGGTGGCAGGTCAAAAAAATACATATGAACTTCTTCAGTCTTCTTGTTTGCACTAAGTGTCTTCGGTGGGCTCGTCTCAGGGCTATCATTGTGGTGACCATGTTCACTATTTTTGGTCCTACATCATCAATATTGTCTATCTTGTGGCATTCTTCATCATCTTGTCGGCATGGCATGGCATGGCTTTGAAGACATGAAATGTGACCTCTTGATCTTGCACTCTCATGGTCAGCTCACCCTTCTACACGTCGATCAACGTTCTTCCTGTAGCTAAGAAGGGTTTTCCAATGATGATATGGACTTCATTATCTTCCTCTATATAAAAATAATGAAGTCCGTGGGGAAGACGAACTTTTCCATATTTACTAACACATATTATTTTTTCTCGATGGTAGGTAAGAGATCTATTTGCTAGCTGCAGCGTAACATTGGTTGGTCTCATCTCTCCCAAACCCAATTTCTTATAGATAGACAACGGTATAAGGTGGATGATTGCACCAAAATCACATGGAGCTTTACCAAAGTAGTGGTTGGCAATGGTACATGGTATGGTAAAGCTACCGGGATCCTTCAACTTGAGAGACAACTTCTTCTATAGGATGGCATTGCATTCCTCTATAAGGGCCGTAATTTCAAACTTGCCAAATAATAGTTACAAATAATTCCGTTTACATATTACATGATACGAGCCAGTCTTGGCCACCTATTCATAATGGTGGCAAGTGAAATTTTGAATCGACCACATATTTTTTTAATCTTTATCTTTGATCCAGGTTTGGATTCAAGGACGAATCCTTTCGAGGATTGAGGGAATGATATGATTCTTGTAGCATAAGAATCACTCAACTCTAAGATACATTCCCGTTTGCAACAACACATAATTTGAGCATTTTGGTGAATTGGCCCAATTCAAGTCCTTAATAAAAAGGCTTCAAACTTCAATTTTGGCCTAATTTAATAAGGACTTGAACTTCTAAAGGGGATATATGAAAAACAGAAAAAATTTCTGAAAAATGAAGACAAGCTTATTCTTTTTGGATATGTCCAAAACCTTGTGGAGGGGATTCCTGACAAGAGCAAGTCTGGACCACCTATTCATCAAAGTGGCAAGTGAAATTTTAAATCGACCACATATATTATTAATCTTTATCTTTGATCCAGGTTTGGATTCGAGGATTGAGGGAATTACATGACTCTCGTAGCAAAAGAATCATTAAGCTCAGAGATACATTTCTGATTGTGACAACGACACAATTTGAGCATTTTGGCGAAATAGGCCGAATTTAAGTCCTGATTAAATTCGGCCAAAATTGAAGTTTTAAGCCTTTTTGAAGGCATGGACCTATATGGAAAATTTGGCTTAACTTTGACACTTTTGTAATTCATTCAAAACTTGTATTTTTGTAGGATTTTTGGTAATTTTGCCTTTAAGGGCATTTTAGTCTTTTTCCTTTTTTAGGGTTTCCTTAAGTTGTAATATATAAAGGATTCATTACTTTGCAAAAGGGGGTATATGAAAAAGAGAACATAATTTCAGAAAAATGAAGACAAGATTCTTCTTTTTTGCTATGGAAGAAACCTTGTGAGGGAGAGATTCTTATTTTCTAGTGTAGATCTGACTCATCTAGGTTTTGGCAAGCTTAATGGCATCTCCAAGCGAGACTTATCTAATGGTTGGCTTTATTTAGTGGTGTCTCACCATAGCTAGTAAAAACCATCAAAGATTCAACCATTGAGATATCTAAGACACTGGTTTTAGAGAAGTTTAAGAGTTGTTCTTATAAGGTATTTGTTCCAACAAATACAATTCAAAGTTCTTGGGTCATGTACAAATCGAAGAAGGTTATGCTAGTTTTCTCAACCTAAACAAGTGGGTTCTTTTTCGTATCATTTGCTCAGAGATACATTATTGATTGCAACAATGACACAATTTGAGCATTTTAGCGAAATTGGCCCAATTCAAGTCCCAATTAAATTAGGCCAAAATTGAAGTTTGAAGCCTTTTTGAAGACATTGACCTATATGGAAAATTTGGCTTAACTTTGAAACTTTTGTAATTCCGAAAAAACTTGTATTTTCTTAGGCTTTTTGGTAATTTTGCTTTTAAGGGCATTTTAGTCTTTTGACTTTTTTTAGTGTTTCCTTAAGTTGTAATATATAAAGGATTCATTCCTTTGCAAAATGGGATATATGAAAAACAGAACAAAATTTCTAAAAAATGAAGACAAGCTTATTCTTTTTGGATATGTCTGAAACCTTGTGGAGGGGATTCCTAACAAAAGCCAATATGGGCCACCTATTCATCAAAGTGGCAAGTGAAATTTTAAATCGACCACATATATTATTAATCTTTATCTTTGATCCAGGTTTGGATTCGAGGATTGAGGGAATTACATGACTCTCGTAGCAAAAGAATCATTAAGCTTAGAGATACATTTCTGATTATGACAACGACACAATTTGAGCATTTTGGCGAAATAGACCGAATTTAAGTCCAGATTAAATTCGGCCAAAATTGAAGTTTGAAGCCTTTTTGAAGACATGGACCTATATGGAAAATTTGGCTTAACTTTGACACTTTTGTAATTCATTCAAAACTTGTATTTTTGTAGGATTTTTGGTGATTTTGCCTTTAAGGGCATTTTACCTTTTTTAGGGTTTCCTTAAGTTGTAATATATAAAGGATTCATTACTTTGCAAAAGGGGGTATATGAAAAAGAGAACATAATTTCAAAAAAATGAAGACAAGCTTTTTCTTTTTTGCTATGGAAGAAACCTTGTGAGAGAGGGATTCTTATTTTCTAGTGTGGATCTGACTTATATAGGTTTTGGCAAGCTTAATGGCGTCTCCAAGCTAGACTTATCTAAGGGTTGGCTTTATTTAGTGGCGTCTCACCATAGCCAGCAAAAACCATCAAAGATTCAACCATTGAGTTATATAAGACACTAGTTTTAGGGGGGGTTTGAGAGCTATTCTTATAAGGGATTTGTTCCAACAAATCAAATTCAAAGTTCTTGGGGCATGTACAAATCGAAGAAGGTTCTGCTAGTTTTCGCAACCTAAACAAATGGGTTCTTTTTCGTATCATTTGCTCAGAGATACATTATCGATTGTGACAATGACACAATTTGAGCATTTTAGCGAATTTTGCCCAATTCAAGTCCTAATTAAATTAGGCCAAAATTGAAGTTTGAAGCCTTTTTAAAGACATGGACCTATATGGAAAATTTGGCTTAACTTTGATACTTTTGTAATTCCGATAAAACTTGTATATTCTTAGTCTTTTTTGGTAATTTTGCTTTTAATGGCATTTTAGTCTTTTGACTTTTTTTAGTGTTTCCTTAAGTTGTAATATATAAAGGATTCATTCCTTTGCAAACGGGGATATATGAAAAACAGAACACAATTTCTGAAAAATGAAGACAAGCTTCTTCTTTTTGGCTATGGTTGAAACTTTGTGAGGGAAGGATTCCCTTTTCCAAGTGTAGATTTGACTTATCTAGGCTATGGCAAGCTTAGTGGCATCTCACCATAGCTAGCAAATACCATCAAAGATTCAACCATTGAGTTACCTAATGCATTGTTCTTATGGGGTTTAGGAGTTGTTCTTAGAAGGGATTTGTTCCAACAAATTAGATTCTAAGTTCTTGGGGCATGTACAAATTGAAGAAGGTTCTACTTATTTTTGCAACCTAAACAAGTGGGTTCTTTTTCGTATCATTTGATATCAGAGCTTAGGATTCCAAGGTATGATTTCTAGCTTTACTTTGTGTTTTTCATATAGCCTTTGTTGTGTGTTGTTAGTCATCAAGATACTTGTTCATCTTGATTCTTGGGTTTTGTTAGTTTTTTTTCTTAAATGTTTTTGTCTTTTTCGAATCGTCTGTGACCGGCATACCGGACTTATACCGGCATACCGATGTAAAAACCCTCTTGACACAGCTTCTGGATTCATTGAGAAAACATACATGCCTCTATATCGGTCTTAAAATAACCTTGAAACAGCTAATGGAACCGAGAAAAACCATACTAGTCTCCATACTGGCCTTCATACTGGTCTTTTTATTCTAAAACATAGCTATTAGAACCGGGCTAGTCCATACCGGCCTCCTTATCGGTTTCCATATTGGTTGACCTGTGAGTTAAACATAGCTATTGGAACCGAGAAGCAACCATATCGGTCCCATCCTGGACTCCAAACCGGTCAACACTTAGAAATTTTTCCGTGTCCTCAGTGACCTGATGAGGAAAAAAAAGTTCAAAATTTTGGTTGAATTTGGTTGTATCTATTTTACTTTTTTGGTGTCCGAGAAGGGTAATTCATCAAAATTCCTTTTGAGGCACAAAATTTTCGTTCGAATTTTCTTACGCCCGCAATTAAACGCATGCTTGTTTGCTTGTTATGCTAGTTTGTGATTTCTATATTCCAAGTATTCTAACTGCATGTTTTCTTTGAATTGAGTCTATGCAATTTTTAATTCTAACTCGCATTACTTTATTTGCCCTATATTGGTTTCTTGTTATTTATGCTAGCTTGAAGATTGCACATTGTTGTGAGCTTCTTTGGTAATTCATAGTCACATTATATTTATTGCAAACACGAATGGAGTGGAATGATACGAAAAAGAACCCACTTGTTTAGGTTACGAAAACAAGCAGAACCTTATTCGATTTGCACATGCCCCAAGAGGGATAAATCCCTTCTAAGAACAATGCCTTAGGAAACTCAAGGGTTGAATCTTTGATGGTATTTGTTTGCTATGGTGAGAAACCACTAAAGGAAGCCAACCCTTAGATAAGTCTAACATGGAGATGCCACTAAGCTTGCCAAAGCCTAGATAAGTCAGATCTACACTTGAAAAAGGGAATCCCTCCCTCAGAAGGTTTTGGCCATAGCCAAAGAGAAGAAGCTTGTCTTCGTTTTTCTGAAATTTTGATTTGTTTTTCATATATCCGCTTTTGCAAAGGAATGAATCCTTTATATATTACAACTTAAGGAAACCCTTTAAAAGACAAAAGACTAAAACGCCCTTAAAGGAAAAATTATCAAAAAGCCTACAAAATACAAGTTTTGACAGAATTGCAAAAGTGTCAAAGTTAAGCTAAATTTTCCATATAGGTCAATTTCTTCAAAAAGGCTTCAAACTTCAATTTTGGCCGAATTTAATCAGGGCTTGAATTGGGCCAATTTCGCCAAAATGCTCAAATTGTGTAGTTGCCGCAATCAGGAATGTATCTCTAGTTGAGTGATTCTTATACTACGAGAATCATGTCATTCCCTCAATCCTCGAGAGGATTCGTCCTTGAATCCAAACCTGGATCAAATATAAAGATTAAAAATATTTGTGGTCGATTCAAAATTTTTCTTGCCACCATAATGAATAGGTGACCCAGACTGGCTCGTGTCATTATATGAAGCTCTACAGCATATATCCTGATAATTTCCCACTTGCACTAGAGAAAATAGTACATGTCACGTAATCATAAACCCTCTTGACCTTCAAACACTTTTACCAATGAGGTCTTTGTTAACGGATCGACTAGGTTCTCTATGGATGCAATCTTCATGCATAAACGTCTTGTCTCTGCACTATTCTTTGATGAGATGATATTTTCTCTCTATATGATTTCCCCTTTTATGGCTTCTTGGTTCTTTGTAATTCTCCACTGCACCACTATTATCGTAATAAAGTGTGAGCGGTTTATGCATATCCGAAAAAACTTCCAGACCTCCCAAGAATTTTCGGAGCCAGAGTGCTTCCGTAGCTGCTTCGCAAGCTGCTACATACCCAGCCTCCATAGTGGAGTCAGTAATACAAGATTGCTTTATACTCCTCCATACAATGGCCCCACCACCTAGGGTAAATACTGATCCAGATGTTGATTTCCTAGAATCGATATCCGTTTGAAAATTAGAGTCTGTATATCCCATGAGGAGTATACCCTCACCAGAATATAGAAGAATGTAATTTCTCGTTCTCTGAAGATACTTGAGAATGTGTTTCACTGCCACCCAATGATCTAATCCTGGGTTTGATTGAAACATACTGACTACTCCCACTATAAAATAGATGGCTGGCCTCGTGCGTAACATAGCATATATGAGACTACCAACTGTTGAGGCATATAAGATATGTCTAATTTCCTCAACTCTTTGAGGTGTCTTAGGAGATTGTTCCTTTGACAAACGAATTCCATTTCGATAAGGCAAATTACCTTTCTTGGAATTCTGCATCCCAAATCGCACAAGGATTTTATCGATATAGAATGCCTTAGTCACAGCTAACAATTGTCTCTTGCAATCTCGAAGAATTTGGATCCTAAGTACATAACTAGTCTCTCCTAAATCTTTAATTTGGAATTGGTTAGCTAGCTAGTATTTCACATCCGATAAAACTTTTACATCATTCCCAATGAGTAAAAAATATCATCGACATATAAAACTAGAAAAATCACCTTTCTCTCAATGACGCGCTTGTATACACAAGGCTCATCGACATTCTGCTCAAAATTATAAGACTTGATCGTGGTGTCAAATCTTATGTTCCAAGAGATGCCTACTTAAGTCCATAAATGGACCTTTGCAGCTTGCAAACCTTTTGCTCTTGACCTTAGGCTACAATCCCCTCTAGTTGTACCATATAGATACACTCATCAAGATTTCCATTTAAGAATGCAATCTTGAAGTCCATTGGCCAAATCTCATAATCATAATATGCGGCAATGGAGAGAAGAGTGCAGATGGATTTGAGCATGACTACTGGTGAAAAAGTCTTATCATAGTTAACTTCCTCTTTCTGGGTATAACACTTGGCCACTAGCCCAGCATTAAAGGTCTGTACCTTCCCATCTGCTCCCATCTTTCTCTTGTAGATCCACTTGCAAACTATGTGTTTTACCCCACAAGGTTGGTCTACAAGTTTCCAGACAGAGTTGTAGTATATTGACTCCATCTCATGGTTCATGGCTTTGAGCTATTCCTTTTTATTAGAATCATCCATTGCACTACAATGGGTCAATGGATCATCTACACCATTACTAGATATGACAACTTGTGCCTTCCAGCTCCTAGATAACGATCAGGTTGTCGTACAACCCTCATTTTGTGTCTAGGTGGCAGATCATTCTGACATATTTGCATCTGACGCTCAGATGTCAGAGGTGCTATGTATTTTTCAACTATTAATAATGATGGTGTGCTGGTCGAACCAGCAAGTAGCTCATCAAGTAAAACTTTACTTTTAGGTTTGAACTCCCTCATATAGTTCTCCTCAAGAAAAGTAGTGTTTTTCGTCTCAAACACTTTATTATTTATGGACTATAAAAGAACCCACCCCTAGTCTCCTAAGAATAGGTTACAAATAGGCACACATTAGAACATGGCTCTGACTTTGTAGTCTTATTCTTCATCACATTTGCTGGACACCCTCATATGCGAAAATGTCATACACTAGCTTTACGACCACTCCACAACTCTAAGGGAGTCTTTGTAACAGACTTAGATGGAACTACATTAAGGATATACATTGCTGCTTGCAATGCATATCCCTAGAATGAACTAGGTAGTGAACTATAACTAAAAATTGATCTTATCATACCTAGTAGGGTTCGATTTCTCATCTCTGCAACACCATTCTATTATGGTGTTCCAGATGCTGTGAGCTGGGATACTATCCCATGTTCAACCAAGAATTCCTCGAAATCACTAACGATTCGATCGTAGTGTTTTGATCGTCTTACCTAATTGATTCTCAACCTCAGCAGGATACTCTTTGAACTTTTCAAAGGTAGCTGACTTGTGCTGCATTAGGTAAACATACCCATATCTAGAATAATCGTCAATAAATATGTCGAAGTATTCATAACATGCTGGGGCTCTTACATTCATTGGTTCACAAACGTTCGAATGTATTAGCTCAAGTGGTTGATTGGCTCTTATACCTTTTCCAGTAAAACGTCTTTTAGTCATCTTTCCTTCCAGACAAAATTCACAGAATGGTCAAGTTCCAAGCTTTAACTAGTTTAAAGCTCTGTTCTTTATCAACCTATCTATCCGGTAAACGCTAATATGACCAAGTCTAAGATGTCAAAGATATGTGCCATCGTGAGAAATGTTTTTACATTTTGTTTTAGGCTTTTCAACCTTAAACATTTCAGTGTTCAGTAGTGAACTATGTGTTAACGACCATAACACATATAAGTTATTTTATGAGTTTCCTATTCATATAGTTAATCAATTTCTAGTAATAATAACTAAATTATTATTAAATGAAATAGAAATACCATCATCCAAAGGTTTAGAGACATAAATCAAATTATTGCGAAAACTACGAATAAACAGCACATTATTAAAAAATAAATAACTATTATTTGAAAATTTTAAACTTGAGACTCCTACTGCTCTTGAGTCAAGTAGCTCTATAGATAAACGAACATGGTTATCAAGAGAATATGGTGTAGCGTTGACTAACTGGATCCCATATTCGCTCAAGAAACATTTAACTTTTTCGCCGTTCAGAGAAGTCTCATGATCTACCATTAATGTCTGGGGACTACCGAATCGATGAATGATATGCTCTTTAACGAACTTGATGATTTTTTCTTAAGAAATTTCTATTACCGGGGTTTCTTCCACCCACTTGGTAAAGAAATCTGTGGCGATAATGATAAACGTGTGCCTCTTGCTAGATGCATGATAGATTTTTCCTATCAAATCAATCTCTCATCCTATGAATGGCCACGGTTTAATGACGGGGACCATTTCTATTGCTGGCGCTCGTTGTATAGGTCCATGTTTCTGATAAGCTATGCACCCCTTAGCGTATAACATGCAGGATTCTCTCATTTTGGCCAATAATACCCACTCCTTATGATTAACCACCTCATTTTACTCCGGATTGATGGGCCCACAGACCCCTTCGTGGACCTCGGCCATAATGGTCTTGGCTTCTGACGATCCCACAGACCTTATCAATAAACCATCATGGCGCTTTTTATACAATACATCCCCTGATACCACAAAGTTTAAAGCTTTCAGTTTTAGCTTTCGATTTCCTCCGTCTCCGGATTCGTTAAGAAATCTTTGATCTCTCATCCAATCGTTCTCGTCTTGGTTCTCAATGTCCAAAACATCAACTTCATTCATTCGCCTTACTAGAGCTGGTTTAATTTCTCCCCTTCCGCACAAACTACCAATTCTTATATGTTTATATCATGAGGCTGCTTGGGCTAGCTTATTAGCTATCACGTTCTTCGTTCTTGAGACATGCTTTAACTCCACATAGTCAAATTTTCCTACCAACTCTTGAGCTATCTCTAATAATGCCATGACTGATGAACTCTGGTATCTAAAGGCCCCCATTATCTGTTGGATTACTAGTTGTGAATCTCCCTTAATGGACACATTTCTTACTCTCATATCAATGAGCATTTCTAACCCGAATATTAAAGCCTATAATATTGATGCAACATTCATCCAACGTGACGACGAAATGAAATAGTTCTTCTAAAGGACTGACATGGGCTATTCCGATCCCTGCCCCATTCAATGTGCTAGACCCGTCGAAGTACATCGTCCATGGTTTTAAGCTGCATTCACCTATTTCCATTTCAATTTCTTTGGTTATGCTTAAACATGGGTGATCAGCTAAAAAATCGGTAAAGGCTTGGTTTTTATGGCTTTTTGGGGTTCATGCCGTATGTCGAATTTCAACAACGAAAGAGACCAAAACCCTGTTAGGGATATGCCCTATGCCCAACTTGTGGATGGGCTATATGTACATGTATTTGTAATATTTTCATTAATTAATAAAATGGAAATCTTTATTATACGTGTCTTACATAACTTATATGAATCATCAAACTGTAATAAAGCCCTTGGAGTAATAAGACGATGGCTTCCATGCCTTATGAGAATCATTACTCTTAAATGTTCATAGTCATAGTTTTGTGAATAATCTGGGCGTTCACAAGCGGAGAGACTAGCATGATGATATGATCCGCTTTTTGAGTGGTAGCCGATCTCATAGGCTACTAGCGGAGGATCCGTCCGCTTGGTATATCACATGGATGCATGAGTTGCTCGTGTCCATCGAACTGACGCCGAAAGTTTTCATATGGAGTGTTTATCCCATGTGTCTGTGAGAACTTTCATGTATCGATTATATGACTAGTCCTTAGACTTGAGGTCCTTACAATCTTATGTGTGGATCAAATAACTTTGACATTCTCCTTCCCCGGTTCAAAAGATCCGTCATAAAGGTATGATTGGGTCATTTGTTGAAACACATGAAGTTTGTAAAGATACAACAGAGAATCGCCACTCTCTCGGATAATATTTTCTTATAAGAGTAGTATTCCAGTTCGCGGGTTGATATGTGTGATCAGTGCTTGAGACTGTGGCCACAGCGGAAGAATCATGTGAGATTCTTGGGTTAGCACGATTCATGACACTATCAACATCATACATTTGACCATATCGGTAGACACTTTCCGTACCGTAGGTCAATAGGTGGGGATACAGTGAGGTGATGGACCGTATCATATGTAAATCGCATACAAAATGGGTATATATATCTTTCCTTCTCATTTAGGGGCCTTGACATGTTGCTAGATGTCAACTTTGGTCATTGAAATTGAACGACCATCTGATCGGAGGATAATTTATGTTCGATTAAATTATCACAATTCATTTCATGTCCAACTTGAGGGGAACCCAAAGGGTCACACACAACAAAGTCGAAATCAATGGTTAACAGTACAATACAAATATAACATCATATATGATTGCTGTAGGAATTGTTCATAAATGGTTCAATGTGTTTAATTATTGAACAAATTATTTATGAGGTTCCATAGTGGCTTAGAGGTTGGTGAATGAAGATAGGGGCACTTTGGGAATTGGAAAAAAAATTACTATTCGCGTGAATAGTAATGTGAATAGTAAATTTTTTTTGTTATTTGTTTTGAATTCTAATTTGGCCCAAACTCTTATTAGGGTTTTATAATCTCATTAAACCACTAAATTAAGATCCAATGGCTAAGATTAAATTAGCTTTTATCCCACATCGGATTCTTAATTAATTTTGTTGTCTTTGGAACACTATATAAACCCAAAGAATTCTTCACAAATTTTTACACCAAAACCTTTCATATCTTGGGTTTATATAAGTGAGCAATTCTAAAGTTTAAGAGTAAGCCACTGATTTTGAGGATCCTTAAGTCTAATTGACTAGAGGAACCTCGAGTTAAAAGTTTTGAGGTATTTGCCTAGGCTAGCACCAAGGGCAAAATACCCGTGCATTCAAGGCGTAGTCTTGCCGTTGAGTTTTGGCTTTGGTGTGTGCATCTTTGGAGGCCACACACTTGGGTGGCTCTTTGGAATGTGGAAGAGCTTGTTGAGTTCGAGAAAAGCTTGTAGATTGGAGGGAGGACTGGAGGAGTCTTCGGTTCAAGTAAGTCTTTTTCTTTCTTTATTTTAATTAGAGTTCTTATGATAGTTAAGATGTTTAGGTTTATGTTATTTGCATGTTTTATGAGTTTTATGCTTAGATATATAGTAACATGCCTAGGCTTGTAGAATAATCAAAACAAATGGGTCTTGGGTAAAGGGAAAGCGGCATAATAATTTTAATTTTCCGCTGCGCACTCGCGGCCGCTTCCCAACAGTGGTATCAGTGCGCCATTTTTGTTTTGATTAGTTCTCTCTCATTTGAACTCGAAATTGGGTGTGTAAAATCTCGTTGGAAAGCTAACACCCCGAACTTAATTTTAGGTACAAGTTTTGCATGATTTGGTTAAGATTTGTATTGTGAAATTGCATTTAAAGTTCACGCGTCTGTAGAAAAACTTGAATAGTAAATTTATTTGAATAAAATAAAATGCAATATCATAATTAAATATCAATCAAAGTTATTTAATGCCTAAAATAATTCCAACATATTAAAACTCATATGCTTGATGATTCTATGTATGATTAGAATTGGCATGATTATTTTAGGGTGCAAGCATCTAAAGACTTTCTAAGAAATAGAGAGTGTATTACTTATCCCTTAGCTAAGTAATTATTCCGTGATGAACTTAGAGATTTATTACCTTTAAGGCTAATAAATATAAATCACTTGTTTATAATAAAAGACATTATAAAAGATACAAGTGGGTTGGGACCAAGAGGTTAATAAAACTTTCCAAACTAAAGTTAATTTAACTAAATGTATTACTAGATTAGATAATGATTTGGTATCTTCCTTCACTCACTACCTTTTTATAGCCAAAAGGAAAATCTGTGAAGACATCTAGATAATCATTTACTCAAAGCTTACCTTAAAGCATATTTAAAGTTTTGGACTAATTTGGAGGATCTATTGTTTATTCCTGTCACCAAGGCAATAAGAGCCTAAGAGGTAAGGGTATTTAAGAGAGTTCGCTCCACCCTCCCTCTGGGGAATTTTCAATGGAGGAATCTATTTGACAGTTATTCACTTAAACTTGCTAAAATCCTCAATAATAATTTAAGTCTAAAATTTGCCTCCCATTGTAAAGTATAGACCCTTAAATTATTATTGAGGATTTGACTTTTCTGAGTCATAAGATGCAGCGACCCTTAGGCGTGGTCTTATAACTTAGTGGTAGAGATTGGGTGTCCACAAGGACTAGCATAAGTTATGGCATGTTTGATTGCCCAACCCAATGATCAAGGAATTGTGATTTATATCATAAATTGGTTGGGAACCTACCTAATTATCGTATTTTATAACGACCGACCCTAGTCGGAGTTATGAAATGATGATAATGGGATCCTTACCCACAAGAAATCCATCATATTGGGGTTGATGCGATTTGCTTAAAATTTTAAAACAATTGAGTGGGAGAAACTTCATAATATTAAAAGCCCATGTTATTATGAAACATTAATGAAAACATATTCCTAATTTTAACATTTTCTCTTAACATGTGGGTTAAAATATTTCACAAACATTCAAATGGAAAACATAGTATCACTTCGTTCCATCCTTGATGAGCATAAACTCAAAGGGGATAACTACAATGACTGGTTTGGAAACCTTACAATTGTCTTACGACAAGAAAAGATTTTTTATGTTCTTGAAAGACCATTTCCCCATGAACCCGCAGAAGATACTGACCAAGATAGATTTGATGCTTGGAAGAAACACGTCGATGATGATGAGTAAGCAGTTTGCATAATGCTTGGCTCTATGTCGGATGAACTTCAGAAAGCTCACGAAGATATGGATGCTCAAACCATCATCTTTCACTTGAAGGAGTTGTATGCAACTTCCGTTCATACCGTGAGATTCCAAGTGTCATGTGCCTTATTCCAAACAAGGTATAAGGAAGGATCTGTTAGTGGACATGTGCTTAAGATGATTGGCCACATTGAAAAATTGGCCAACCTCAGGTTCATCATGGATCATGAGATAGGTCACGATCTAATTCTTCAGTCCTTACCAAAAGAATTCTCTAACTTTATTATGTAGTTTCATCTATTTGATAAAGAAACTACTTTAGCAGAATTGCATAATCTGATAAAGCAAACAGAGAAGGACTTGAAACCTGAGCTTAAAACCTCTGTCATGCTTACGGGTACAGACCTGAAGCCACGAGGCCCAAAGAAAAATAAGGGCAAAGCCAAGGCTCCAGATCACCTAAAGCCCAATGGTAAGGTGGAGAAGAAAAATGGAAATGGGAAATGTTTCTTTTATGGAAAGAAGGGTCATTGGAAGAAATACTGCAGACCCTTGAAAGCCAAGGAAGCTAGGGAAGCCCAATAGGCCAAGAAGCCCAATGCTTCGGGTATGTTGTATATGATTGAACTATATTCTCAAAACTCTGAACCTTCTACTTAGGTGCTTGACACCGGTTATGGGACTCACTTGTGTAACAATGTGCAGGGCCTGAGAAACAGTAGGAGACTCCGTCATGGGGAGGTTGACTTACGCATGGGTAATGGAGCAAAACTGGATGCATTATGCGTGGGGACTTATTCATTATTTTTGCCGAATGGTTTAGTTTTAGACATAGAAGATTGTGTTTATGTACCTTCTCTAGTAAAGAACATCATTTCAATTTCTTCTTTATGTAATAAAGGATTTTCATGCCTAATAAGTTGTAATGAATGTTCTACTTATTTCAATGAAATAAAATATGGAGATGGTATTTTGAATAATGGTATCTATGTCTTACACACTAACAAAGAATGTTCAATGATGAGGAACATGAGCCTGAAAGATATGGTTTCCATATTGATGAGGAACATGATCAGGTCATTGATAATGACGGTCCCACCAGTTATGACGAAGCAATGCGTGACATTGATTCAGTCAAGTGGTTTGAGTCCATGAAATCCGAAATAGACTCTATGTATCAGAATCAAGTCTGGGACTTGGTAGATGCACCTGAAGGGATAAAACCCATAGGCTACAAGTGGATTTACAAGAGTAAAACTGATGCAGAAGGCAACATCCAAACCTATAAGGCTAGGTTGGTGGCGAATGATTATAGACAAATCCAAGGAATTGACTATGATGAAACCTTCTCGCCTGTTGCAATGATAAATTATCCTTCTCGCCTGAGGATAATTTATGTTCGATAAAATTATCACGATTCATTTCATGTCCAACTTAAGGGGAACCCAAAATGTCACACACAAAAAAGTCGAAATCAATGGTTAACAGTGCACAATATAAATATAACAGTACATATGATTGCTGTAGGAATTGTTCATATATGGTTCAATGTGTTTAATTATTGAACATATCATTTATGAGGTTTCATGTGGCTTAGGGGTTGGTGAATGAAGATATGGGCACTTTTGGAATTGGAATAAAAAAAATTACCATTCACGTGAATAGTAACGTGAATAGTAAATTTTTTTTGTTATTTGTTTGAATTCCAATTCGGCCCAAACTCTTATTAGGGTTTTATAATCTCATTAAACCACTAAATTAAGATCCAATGGCTAAGATTAAATTAGCTTTTATCCCACATCGAATTCTTAATTAATTTTGTTATCTTTGGAACACTATATAAACCCAAAGAGTTCTTCACAAATTTTTACACCAAAACCTTTCATATCTTGGGTTTATATAAGTGAGCAACTCTAAAGTTTAAGATTAAGCCACTGATTTTGAGGATCCTTAAGTCTAATTGACTAGAGGAACCTCGAGTTAAAAGTTTTAAGGTATTTGCCAAGGCTAGCACCAAAGGAAAAATACTCGTGCACTCAAGGCGTAGTCTTGCCGTTGAGTTTTGGCTTTGGTGTGTGCATCTTTGGAGGCCACACACTTGGGTGGCTCTTTGGAACGTGGAAGAGCTTGCTGAGTTCGAGAAAAGCTTGTAGATTGGAGGGAGGACTGGATGAGTCTTCGGTTCAAGTAAGTCTTTTTCTTTCTTTATTTTAATTAGAGTTCTTATGATAGTTAGCATGTTTAGGTTTATGTTCTTTGCATGTTTTATGAGTTTTATGCTTAGAATATATAGTAACATGCCTAGGCTTGTAGAATAATAAAAACAAATGGGTCTTGGGCAAAGAGAAAGCGGCTTAATAATTTTAATTTTCCACTCCGCACTCGCGGCCGCTTCCCAACAGACCCTACTCTTTGATGCAAAATTGGACGAGAGAACATGTATTTCACTATATTGATCTTTGTAACTAGATACACAGTTGTCGGCCTAAGATCGGCGGGTAATTGAGTACATGTAAAATACAAAGCCAAGTACAATTTCTCCACTGGGGAGTAATTACATTCATATTTCAATAATTGTCTGCTGAGATGATAAATGGCTCTTTCTACACCATGTTATTATCCTACGTGATCATTCTAGCTATGGACAGCTCCTCAGCAGATATGTAAAGCTTCATTGGCCGTTCTGGCACGAGGGTACCATTACCGACGACTTTGCTAAATAGATCTTCAGGCTTTCAAAGGCTCATTGATGCTCTTCTGTCCAGACGAAATCATCCTTTTCTTTTAGCCTCTGTAGAGATTAGAAGGCTTTAGTTTTCCCTGCACAATTCGATATAAATCTTCTTAAAAATTGACTTGCCCTAAGAACCTTTGCAACTCTTTTTTATTTCTGGGAGCTTTGGCTTCCATGATCGCCCGAAAGGTTCCATGCACTGACCCCGAAAGCACATTTGGCAGGGTTTAATTTTACTTTGAACTTCCTCATTCGTTTGAAAGCCACTCTCAAGTGATTAAAATGCTCATCCATGGCCATAGACTTAATCACTATATCAGCTACATAAACTTCTACAAAATCATTAATCATTTCATGAAAGATTAAGTTTATAGCTCGTTCGTAAATGGCCCCTGTGTTTTTTAGATCGAATGACATCACTACCCACTCATAACATCCTAAAGACCCCGGGCATCTAAAAGCCATTTTATGAACGTCATTTTCGACAATATAAATCTGGTTATACCCTGCATACCCCATCCATTAAGGAATACACTTGGTATCCTATGGTGGAGTCTACTAAAGACCTACTGTAGGCAAAAGGTATTGGTCTTTTGGCGTTGCCAAGTTTAAATTTCTAAAGTCTATGCAGATTCTCAACTTTCCATTCTTCTTCATGACTGGGATGATATTTGATAACCATTCTACATATCTGGTCGTCCTGATGAATTTTACCTTTAGTAGACGTTCGACTTATTTGTTAATATCAGGTATGACATTGGGTGCAAACCTCATTGGGGGCTGTTTATATGGTTTGTAGTTTGGTATAAAAGGCAACCTATACTCTACCAAAGTTTTATCTAAACCAGACATTTCCTCATAGTCCTAAGCAAAACAACCTTTATACTTTTTTAAGAGAGAAATTAATTCTTCACATACTTAGGTATCAAGTTTCTTCATGATATAAGTACTGCGCTTGTCGCCCTCATCTCCCAATCCACTTCTTCCAAAACATCTTGTGCCCTTGTAATGCTCGTCTTCTGATGTTCATTCAGAGTGTATTCTAAATCTTTTTCTTTTCCCCTGGTTGTTCGTCCAATTCCTTTTTTCGTTCGTCCAAACAATCCACCATGTATGCCTCTCTTATTCTGCCTTCTACCTGATGCGTTATCAATTTTCCTTTCAAGGCCAAGATTACAACCTGGGTATCGTTTTCAATTTCCCATTCCCGTATATAAGCCATTAAGTTGGCTTTGGTAGCCGCGAGTGCGGCTTGTTCTTTACTTGTTCGCCCTCCTTCATTTGAATTACTAGTTTCATGACCGAATGATGGCCTTTCAAATGCCACTATAATAGGCCTTATTTATACGAATAAATCATTTAATAACTCCGTGGAGTATGACTCATTATTTTAGGCCACTACGGACGGATTCCCCATTTCATCTGACACTCTGGTTGGTCCGTAATTCACTTCTTACATGAAATATTCTGCTGAATTTGTTTATACTGCGAAAGGTCTATTATTGGCGTGTATCATGTCGACTTCGTCCTTCTGATTCCAAAAAACCAAACATTGATGGAGAGAAGAAGGAATACATCGGCTGTCGTGGATCCAATCTCGTCCCAAAAAAATGTGATACGTGGTTGGTCCGTCTATAACAAAAAACATTGTTGTCTTAGTGGTATTACCTACTTGTATGTCTAATGGGATGACTCATTTACCTGTTGTTGCTCCCCCATTGAAGCTTGTGAGCACTATTTCCGTAGTGATGAGATCGGCCTCTGACTTCGCTAATCATCCCAACATCCTAACTGGGATAGCGTTAATGGCCGCCCCGTTGTCGATCAACACTTTGGTGACTGGTATTCCATTTGCCTTTACCATTACATACAGTGGTCGAAGATGCTTTGTCATTTGCTGCGGCGGTTTCGAGAACGTCACTTTCCCAGATATTCCTATTTACATTGTTTGTCCATCACTTACATTTTCTTGAGGTGAATCCTCCTTTACATCCCATCCGGCAGGTGGAAACGTAGCCGAGCCATTGTGCGATGTATCACTGGCAAGTATCCTCTGTTTCTCTGCCCTGGTTACAAACCATTTTATTTTGGGATTGCCGTATAGCATGAGATACAAGGATCGACCCAAGTCTTCTCACAGTGTCCCCACGGCTGGATTTTTGGCTTCGTATAACTCTTTAAGAAGCCGACTTTATGTTGTCCCCCTTCTCCATGCTTCGGCACTCACATTTATTTCTCTCTTACATCTATCAGCTCGTTGGCCGAAACCTCCATGCTTTCCGTGGTAAGCGTTGCAAGCCTTGTCTCCTCCCCGTCGTAGATATCTTCACTCCTTCCAGGGGTCCGATTATTATCCCTTTGAACTTTTCAGACAGCAAGTAATGATTAGCCACAACCGGTGGCATGCTACCAAACTGAATAACAATGGGTGGTTCTTCATCGTCCGTCTCATCCTACTTCTTTCGTCAGTCAAACTTGGTTCGGTCTTTACAATCCGGACTGATTCCCTCTTCGCCAACACCATCCTTGGCATCAACAACTAACCTTTTCTTCATAGGGGTGTCAGTTGGGAGGACATGGCCTGGCTTTTTATAGCCATTGGGAACTTTCACCTCACCCCGCTGGCGCATCATTCGGTCATAATTCCTTTGATGTCGTCTCAAATGCGTCCTTGTCATCTCATCCACAGGAACATAGTTCCTCCCTTGCTGGTTATACGAGTACCAAACATTAGACCGATGAAACCTCGGCCTAAAACTCTTGATGTTATGGACAAAGTTTGAGTGTTCTCTATAGAACCTTGGTGCGAAGGTTTTCGGATGCCATGCTACCGGCTCCCTTTTTGGTAGACCCCTTTCATAAGTTTCTTTCAGTTCTTTCATCCACTATATACTGTTCTGACAGTGAATACACAAATTTTATGGAACCCTTCCTCCTTGGTGCAGCGCTATCATCTCAAGAGTACTAGGGCGTTGATCATTCTGATCTTCATCTATGACCAGCTTAAATTTTCGCCAATTCATCTTAGTGGGTCAGAATTAATCATATTCAATTCCAATGGTTTAGGGAATGGGTTGCCGTCCACAACCATCTTGTCTTTTTTTTAATGTTATTCGTCCAGATTCTTTGGCGTCCTGTAACATATTCCGAAACACAAGGCAACTGTTAGTTGAATGTGACCATGCATTATGCCACTTACAATATTTTTTACTGCTAACTTGCTCGGGGCTTGGCAATTTGTGACGGTCGCTTAATTTAATTTGTTTATCTTTATATAATTGATCAAATATGGCATCAACTTTAGTAAAGTCAAAAGAAAAAGTCCTTTTTTTTATCATTTTCTAACTCTGGGCGTAGTTCGGCCCACGTCTTACAGACATATGACTTTCCCTTAATCAATTCGGCCAGACATAGGTCGGGCGATTCAACATTCATTTCTCTTATCGCATAGTTTGCATTCCTATAATAAGTCCATTTACTAGCATTCTTCATTTGCTCTTCTTCCCTCAACAACCGTTCATATCTTACTACGCTAATGGTGAGTTGGAGAAGGTCCCTGAACTCTCAGTCTTGGAACTACTTTTTTAAGTCAAAGTTAAGACAACTTTGAGCGATTTTTACAAATTCCTTTTCTGGCAAGGTTATATAGCATCGACCTTTGTTCGTTTTAAATCGTTGCAAAAACATTTCGGCCCACTCACCTGGCAACATTATTAAATTTTTCAAATCGGCCAGGGTCACTTCAGACTCGATTTTATAGAACTGCGCATGGAATAATTGCTCCATTTGGTACCGGTTCTCCACCGAATTTGGTGGTAGGCTGATATAACAAGAAAAAAACTATTCCTGATAACGAACTATGGAATAATCTCAATTTATGGAAATCATTCGTCACTCGACACTGAAGAGTAAACCACCCTATATTTTCTATAGTGGAAACTTCCCCATATCACGTGAACATAGAGAATTTTGGTATTTTATAATTCTTGGGCCATGGATATGCCAAATCAATCAAATTTGGATACGGTTTCTGATATCTCAGCCGAATTGGCCTTACCCCCAAACCAGATTGATTTTGGAGAATCTCCGTCATTTGTTCTCTCAACATATCGTTGCCATTGAATGGCACCCCTACAAGCTGTTTTTGTGGTCCCCTTACAAATGGAACATGGTCTTGGTCCTGTCATTGTAAACCTTGGGGCAATATTACTTCATGTTGTATCACTTTCGGCCCTAGGTGTGGGCTATGACTAATGGGATTTGCCCCTCATTGGGACATTATTAGGGCAGTAGCCCCTTGTGGAGGATGACCATTGCTTGGTCCAGCCTCATAATTACTTAACGTATGAGAAGGTGTGATCCTTGATGGGATTGTCCCCCCGTTTACGCATCTAGCCATTAGCTCATTTAATGAACTCATTTTTTGGCCATATTTTAATAATGTGAATTGCTAGTCGAAATGAGCTTATCTATAACATGAGTATTTTGAAGTCTAACCTGTTCAACAACGTCCTGGGTGAATTTACCGAACAAGGCGTGCATTACGTTAGGATTGAACTCTCTCATAGTGTCATAAAGACTTGTTATTCATAACTTTTATGAGTTTTATCTTTCTATTCGCAATAGAAAGATTTGATCTCTAATTGTTTGAGTACCGAATCAACCCTGAAGATACTCATATACTTATCACAATAAAGAGTGGACTTAATGTCTATGTAAATGTCCATAGCTAGACACTAAACAATGCCCTTAAAGTGCGTAAATATTGTTAGGGATTGCTACACTGACCTCATCTTTATTAATCAAAAAACATAGCCTACAATCCAGGAAATCGTAGTACACTCAAGATTCAAATCAATCAAATGATCATTTATTATATTGATATGATTATCATTAATTAATGGATATTAAAAGAAATTCACTTTTGTCTTGGTCCAGTCCTATATGATTGTATCGTATAAGGTGCCTTCATTCCCATGTCTTCACATGAACGATCTTGGATTAAGTACGTCATACTACTATGGAATGGACCTTAGTTGTGGATAAACCACAAACAAAGTGCCCGTCTTTATTTGCTCTCCACGGAATATTTTTAGATTACTAATTTATGTCTTAAAATCCTCTTTTGTATAATACTTATACACTAAGTCTCAAAATATATAAGTATTTTATTAGGGTTGGTGCTCGGAGTGCCAATCTGGATCGTATTTATGTCCGATTCATGAATACGAACAATGTCTTTTTCCATAATATTACTTATTTAATGGTAGTACATCTTGTCTTTTATATACATATTCGATCTAATTACGATTATATGTCTAATTAAGATTAGATTGAAACTAAATCTGATTTAGTGATACATATATATTAGATAAAGACCCTAGGATTTACAACGTATTGCGCAGTTACAACGTAGTTTGTAATTGACATTGGGAAGTGTCACTATAAGTTGTATATCCTTAAATAAAGTTCCTGATCAAGATTTACTAACACGGGTCGGTTAGTAAAATCCAATGAGACAAGTACATGTCAAATATCGTGACTTGGTCCGATGGTTTATCCCAATAAACCATGAGTCTCGGGGAGACTTGTATAGACATGTAGGTGTTTATTTGATAAACACTAAACGACTCACTGAATATTTCCTAATAGATGGTACACCAACGTCAATAAGAATCTTCTCGAATTGAGCGAGCATAGTGGTCCTTCGACTTGAGATAACACAGTGGATATATGAGTTATCATCCACACTTTGATGACAGTCACGTCACCGATCTATTAAGATCAGACCTCCGCCTGTTCGTTGGGTGTGGACTGATGTTCATGATATCCAGTACGTATCAAGATAGAATCCGTCAGTCCTATGTACAGGGCATATGTATCCTGCACGTGTTTGCAATCTAGTAAAATCATGGCCGTAGTATAACTTCGGAAGCAAGTTCCGAGTTTTATTTAGAGATCGTAAATTTGAAAGTCGACTATATTATACCATAAGGATTTGACGTTCTTATCTATATCCAATGTATAATATGGATAGCCTATGACGAAGGGATTATACGTATGCAATGACCTCGACTTGCATAGTTTAGCAAGATTATCTGTGATTGTCATAATTCATGAGTGGGTGAATTATGGACACGAAGTTGGATTTCGTGACGGATAAATGTAAACTTAGAGAGTCCCACAATATGAAGTGTACTCGTTGAGCACTTGGGCAACGCGTTATGAATAATACAGATTATTCATAATACTTCACCGGATTAAATAAGTTAATTCAAATCATTTAAACGGTTAAACAAAAACACATGCTATCAGGAATTTTGGTCAATTAATAGTTAATGTGTATTTGTATTTGATACAAAATTTGATTTGAAGCAAAATCAATTATATAACATGCTTCACTCATAGCAATTAACATGAAATTAACATACAATTTTGATTTCAATCCAATTAAACCAACAATTAATATATATTTCATGCCAACAACACTCCAATTGTCTAATTATCAAAAATTACCATGAGCAATTAAGGGTTCAAGTTTCAGCCAAGGGTAAAGAATTGAGAATTTTTTATCCAATCAATTTTTCTCAATTCTATTGATGAACAAATCCAATTCATCATCATCCAACCAAAACCAAACAACCAATTTAGGAAAATAATCCCAAATAAAGTCCATAAACCATAAATCTAAATCAAGCTTAGATCTCACTCTGATACCATTGTTAGTGTCCTAGACATGCCACGGGATCTCTAAGCGTGATTCGTGTGTGAATTAATCGAAGAAAGTTGCGGAAAAACTTAATTTGACCGGTTTTAGGATTTCAAAAATTCCTTTGGATGTAGAAGCTCCAAGCTTTAAATCGTGTTCCAAACTCTCGGGGTTAGTTTCCCTATCACCTTAATTGACTCATTGTAAGTGCTAGCTAAATGAAATTTTGTAACAAAACTTCAATGGAGGAGGAAGAAGCTCACGGCAAGAGCAAAGGAAGAAGAAAGAGAGATTTTTCTGTGCGCTGTGAATAGTAACTTTTTTTTACTTCCAAAGTTGACTTGCTAATTTATACAAAGGTTGAGTGTTGGTTTTGGTTTGAGTGTATAATAAGCAATCCAAGATTTACTCAACCAATAACAACTTCCATCAAATGTCAAACATGTTGATGTAAGTCAAGTAGGTCCCACCACTTTTAATTCCAAATTTAAGTCGAATAACTCAACACGCAACTTCGCTCGGGCCCGGGTTCGTTTAATCCGATTAAACGAATTTTCCGTCGCGACGTAATTAAATTTAATTTAATTAAATAATAATGCCTAGCAAAATTATACGGAAGTCGCTTACGAATTAATTCATTCGCATGAATTAAAGTCAAATTTAATTCCGCATTGAAATCCAATTTCAATTATATACTATTATTATTTATATCCAATAAATAAATTAAATAGAAAAATCCAATTTAACTATTAAATTTATTTTACCGATTATTCCAAATTAATCGCGATCTCTCTTCTAGACGAATTTAATCCCAGATAAATTCTTGCCGTAATTAATCCTAGATTAATTTTTCTCTCTCTCATAATTATCTCAGATTATTTTGTTCGAGTCAAATATCATCGGTGAATCTTCGGGAAGCGACCCAAGAGATCCCTAGATATGTTGGGAGTAAATACGGTCATCGGACTATCCGAATACATGCGTATCTAGTACCACGTTCTTACCGATTTAAAAAACATGGTTGGCTTCTAGCAAAGCACCGTGCCTACCCAATTCTCCAGAAATATTCTTTTAAGGAATACATAATCTTTATCAAGCGTAGTATACTAAATATTGCGTATTCCGATCCAGTATCGAATGTCACATGCTAGGCCTAGGGCTGGAATTGTGTCTGCCCCGTACGAAGCATATATCGGATCGCTGGCAACTAGTCTCTATAATCGGATAATCATGACCTACTCATATTATCCCGAAGACTGCAGTACTTAAGAGTAGTAGTTCCGTATCATACGTGATCATCATCTCCATATGACTGAAGTGATACTTCCATCTTGACATCACACCCAATACACTACGATCTCAGTATACCCAGAAGATGCGTACACAGAACCTGTTAAAGCCCCGGACGACCAAAACCAAAGCATACTGATTGCGCAAGTATCGCAGAGTATAGATAGATTGCAGTAGGTTAAGACCAAATACACCTACCTTGATTCGGATTCCCATTGACACATAGTCATACTACCAATGGGATTTCGAGGGGTCTATCCAGAGCGAAGCTGTTCCCGTACATCGGAAAATAGAACCTCCTATCACAGTTGCATAAGTATCCAATACTTAAATATATTAGAACTATGTCGTTAAGCTTCCATAACGCGCACAAGTGCAATACTAGCCTATTCCGCATTATCGATGTCCAGTCTCGATAATACTAAGACTATGGATATTTAATGATTAAACATTTCGAGATTTAATATTGTCTTATATCTTATTAATCGGGTACTAATCATATTGACTCTTATCATTTATAAATCCAATTAATCTAATTACAAATGATAAAAGAGTAATTTCTTTTGTCAGATAGTTAATTTGTACAAAGAACACCATGTCTTTTACAAATAGTGATGATATAGGTCATAATTGTCCAACAATCTCCCACTTGGCCTATAGCCAATCAGTCAAGTGTCCAACACCTGAACTATGTACGGGTCGCTCATGCTTTTGTTGAGATATCGCTTTTGCCAGCGGATATGCAAAGCTATCATCTGAAATGATCTTTTGATCTTGACATCGCCACGATGTATGATCTCACGAATCAAATGAAACTGTTGAAGTACATACTTGGATCATTGATGAGACCGCAATTCCTAGCCTGTGATGTAGCCCAGCTCAGTTGCTAACAGAACTACTCCTAATCTAATTAGGATTTTATAGATCCAAAATGCTTAGTGCCTCAGCTGCAGCAATATAATCCGCTTTTATTGAATCACCAACAGTATCTTGCTTGGAAGATTTCCAGCTCACTGTTCCATTGTTCAAACAAAATACGTACCCTGATTGCGACTCAAAGTCGTCTTCATCGGTTCGGAAACTTGCAACGGTGAACCCAGTTACCTCAAGTTCTCATTCTCCATAAATTAAGAAAGCATCCTTAGTTCGTCTAAGATACTCAATGATGTTCTTTACATCAATACAGTGACCATCACTTGGATCGGCCTGATTGTGACTCCACATGCTCAAAGCATATGAGACATCAGGTCGCGTGCATGTCTTTCAATGTACGAGTTCTCGGAGAGTGCCAACAACTTTTAGATCTAGTCCAGATTTATTCCTAGAATAAAGGTTGCCTCTCCCAAGTCTTTAATGGAGAATTTTAATGAAAGCCAAGCTTTCACCGATTTTAGTATGGGAATGTGATTTCCAAGAAATAATACATCATCAATGTATAGGACATTCAATGTCAGTGCGCTCCCACTAACCTTCTTATATACACAAGAATCATCTTCGTTTTGAATGAAACCATATACCATTATGATCTCATCAAAACGTTGGTTCCAAGAATGCAATGATTGCTTCAATCCATAAATGGATCGATTTAACTTGCAAACCTTGTTTGCATGTTTTGGCACCACAAAACCGTTAGGTTGTTGTAAACATCCTCCAAAAGGTTTCCATTAAGGAAATGGTGTTTGACGTCTATCTGTCGTATTTCATAATCGAAATATGAAACATTAGCAAGCATTATCCGAATGGATTAATCATGGCAAACATGCAAAAGGTTTCATCGTAATCGACACCATGTTGATGATGATACCCTTTCACCACAAGCTTAGCTTTGTACGTTTGTACGTTGCCATCCATGTTTGTCTTCAATGAAGACTCATTGCTACCAATAGGCACAATGCCTTCTGATACATCAACCAGTGTCCAAACTTGGTTGGTATACATGGAATCCATTTCGGACTCCATGGCACATTGCCATAGAGCGGAGTTGATACCTTGTATCGTTTCCTCATGCATGGCCAGTTCATTTTCCTCAATAAGATTGATATCTACATTAGGTGAGATTAGAAACCCATACCTCTTAAGTTGTTTTCTGACTCTCTCTGACCTACGATGTTCTTGTGTATTAGAAGATTGTGGTACAGATTCATCCCTGATGAAATGTTCGTGTTCCGTGATTGGATGAGTGCCAGGAACAGTATCACTCCTATTTACATCGAGTTCTACTTTCCTCCCACTTACCACTACATTTAGGTATTCCTCTTAGGAAAAACGCATGGAGAGCAACAAATATCTTTGTTCTCTTATGAGTTATGGAATTAGTTTCCATAGGATAACCAATTACAAATGGGCACTTATCCAATTTGGGTTGTAGTTTGGTATCATCCAAACATATGCCCAGTGTAGGCATTGCATTTTCGCATGTGAAACCCGATGATGAGTCTCAGTTGGAGGCACTACCTTTTAGCTAAGGATATTGCGGGAAACGGAGGTCGGAAGGGGAAATTCAGAATAAGTACGTCATCAAGTTCATTTCACAAGTTCACTGTCTTCGTTAGTGCTGCGTTCGTTACTTCGTTCGAACGTCAGGCAGATTGCGGACGTTCGTTGTAACGTTCGAATTGGCGTTCGAACGGCGTCGGTGTTTCTGGTTTTGCTGCTAGCCTCGCACCCCAGCCCAATTAGCCCCCCAAAGCCCATAAAACACATCCCAATTTAATTAAATTAAATATTGAATTAAATAAAAAATATTTAAATCATTTACCAATTAAATAAAATATAAAATATAATCATGCCTAATAAAGATAAATCAAATATATTAACTTCCTAACTAAAAAATCACATACTAATTAAAAGATGTCATGCCTAATTAAATCAATCATAACAAATTAAAGATATTGACTTCCTAATCTAAACAAATTTTGTCCCCCATCAAATCCCTTGCTTTCCTTGTCTAACACCAAATCATATCTCTCTTTAATGTCAAAATCCCTTCCTTGTGAGACAAGGTAGAGCCCTAGCCATTCTCTATATAAACAACCCCTAACCAAGACATGCATCCTCTAGCTCATACAGATAACTCACACAAAAATCACAACACAAAGAGCTTTAGCCACTCACGGCAATTACAACAAGAAGAACACAAACAATTCCCTTCATCTCCTCCACTCCATAACCGAAAACAGCACCCTCTAAACCTCTACCCATCACCGAAAATCTCCCCCATACAGCAGCCCTCCATCACCGAAAATATACCTCCAAACAGCAGCCCAAACACCCTTTGAAACAAGCCTGGACAGCAGCCCAAACCACTCCCAAAACAGTCCTTAAAATCCCTTAAAACAGTAACATAAACTGCACTTATAATCCTTGAAATAACCACACAAAACTACACTAAAAAAACCACGAAAAACACTCAAAACAGTTCGTTGAAACGTCAAAACAGGTGACCTGAGCAGTGAGTAGCAAAGCAGAGATCGAACAGCAGCAGAACGGAGACCGAACAGCAGCAGAACGGAGACCGAACGGCAAGCAAAACTGCAAAACAGTGAGCTAGGACGCTAAACCAGTGAACGGAGAGTTGAAGGAGTTGTTACCCTTTCCGACGTCCGTGGAAACGCAAGCCCGAAAGTTGGCAAAAAGGTTAGACCTGAGGGTATTTTCACACTCGTTTTTTTTGTTTTTTTTTATTTGTATTATCTATTGAGTATTGCTTGCATGTTGTCATGTTGAAGTGCATGTTGTGGCCCTTGAGTAGATAAATATGCATGAATTATGAGATGTTGTATGTTGTGGCTTTGGAATAAAATGAGAGATGTGTCAACTCTCGCGATATATCGGATGGAAACCCGGACATAAATTTCATAGCCGATTCCGAATGGACGGTAGTATGATCTGTACTCGAGATACAACTCCACGTACCGCTTGAGTAAACGGCACCTCTTTTGTGTTTGTGTTGCTTTGGTTTATTTATTTTTTTCGTCACTTGAATTCTGCATGTTGCTTATTTATGCATGATTCAATCGAGCGCATGGGCTTAGTAAGTGGAATGAAAGATCCCCTATGGGGAGGGGTTAAAGCCCTTACCACGATGCTTTGCCGCACCGGTTGATGTGTGTTCGGTTGAATGCAAGATACGTTCAATCGGGCATACTAAGTTTGATATTATTTTTTTAATTCTTGTTATGCATGATTCAATCGAGCGCATGGGCTTATTAAGTGCAATGAAAGATCCCCTATGGGGAGGGGTTAAAGCCCTTACCACGATGCTTTGCCGCGCCGGTTGATGTGTGTTCGGTTGAATGCAAGATACGTTTAATCGGGCATACTAAGTCTGACATTATGTTTTAATTCTTTGTATGCGTGATTCAATCGAGCGCATGGTCTTAGTAAGCAATGAAAGATCCCCTATGGGGAGGGGTTAAAGCCCTTACCACGATGCTTTGCCGGCCGGTTGATGTGTGTTCGGTTGAATGCAAGATACGTTAATCGGACATACTGAGCTTGACATTGTTGTCTTTTTCTTGTGTTGCATGAATCAGGTCTGGTTCCATTCAAACACGTTCTTGAACGCTACACGAACGCGAACCTTCTGTTTACCGTTCGAACACGTTCTCGAACGCTACGCGAACGCACACTCACTTTCTTAGTCTCATCATGCATCAGGTCTGGTTTCGTTCGAACGCGTTCTTGAACGCTACGCGAACGCGCACCCACTGAACTGAGTCCTTTTCATCAGATTTCATACATAGTTTTCCTAGTAGTTATCCCCACATGTATGAATACAATGTGTTTAATGTATTACAATTCATATACCTATGTCATGATAACATTTGAGTATTATTTCTTGTGGTATATCGGATGGAAACCCAGACATAAATTCCGTAGCCGATTCCGAATGGACGGTAGTACGGTCTGTACTTGGGATACAATTCCACGTACCACTTGAGGAGGTGCTCACATGTGTGCTTGTGTGGTTAGTATGTGTGCTTGTGTTTTCTTGAATATAATATGCCAATGAAGTTGTATGTTTGTCGCTCATTTGCAATCTTAGATGTGAAATATATGTGTAAGTTTATTTTGTACATGTGAATTTAGAAGCATGATACTCTTGGAAATAAGTGCTACTTAAGCTGATTAAATTATTACATAAATCCTTTCATTACAAGTGGCATGAGTAAGGGACCATTCCGAAACCAACGGTTTGAGGTCTTCCCTTGCGAGGGGTGAGTGCGGCCTTAAATCTCATTTTCCCGGTTCACACCGGGGTGGCGACTCCATTATTCTCCGGTTTAGTCCCCCGTGGCTACTCCGTACTCCCGACCGGGCCGCGAGCCCGGGACAGCATGCGTCGTCCAGTTCCTGTGTCCCACAGTCTGGCGACTCCACTGGGGATAGAGAATCGGCCCCGAATATTGTCTTGTAATGTTTGGATTTATGTTTTAATTGACCGTGTCTATAGTGGATGAAATGAGGGTTTAATCAAAGGCATTTTCGAGGCTAGGTAATGGTTTGGTGTCTTCCTTCATTCACTACCTTTCTAGAAGGAAAAGCTGTGAAGGCACCTATATAGCCATCTACTCCTAGCCTATTGTGATGGACTAATTTGGAGGACTCGTTGTTTATTCCTGACACCAAGCGATAAGAGCCTAAGAGGCTTGGGTATTTAAGTGAGCCTCGCTCCACCTTTCCTCTGGGGAATCTACAACGGGAAATCCATTTGACAGTCCGTCACACACCATAGCTCATTGGCACGTACCTTAGTGTATAAAAAGGGTGCGCTCACTTGGCGCTCGAACCCTTGAATGGGGAGACCTAGTTGTGAGCCATCCTTCGCCGGTGAGAGCCTTTGTCTATACTCCTGCGAACCCACCCATAGACCGGGTTTGCATGGTTAAAGTAACAATTATTTCCTTGAGTATGTGCTAGTGGACCATCCTCATTTGGATGCAGTTGGACCATTGTCAGAAATGCGGACTTGCTGGGCCATTTAAACTGGGGCGAGTTCGTACCTTATGACCATTGGGCCCAAAGCTTTTGAAATGTTGATGGGCCATTCCGTAGAAATTATTACTTTATGTTTGCATTATCTTTTATGCTTGTGTGTGAGAACATCGTCGTTTGGATCCATTTGGACCATTTGTCATGAGATATGGGCTTGTTGGGCCATTTAAATGGGACAAGAACATTTTTATGACATTGGGCCAAAGGCTTCTAAGTGTTGATGGGCCACTTTGTGCTTGTGTTCGGAACGTTACCATTTGGATTTAGTCAGGCTCTTTGTCATGAGATGTGGACTCGTTGGGCCATTTAAACTGGGATGAGTTCACTCCTATAACAATTAGCCCGAAAGCTTCTAAAATGATAACAGTCCGATTTGTTTGAAATTTTAATTTTAATTTAGTATGTTATATATGTTACCTGCATCTCATGCACCTCATGCATACATATACCATGTAACACCCTATATGTCTCAAAAAGACATCATAGATACCGTTTGGGTTAGAGAAGGGACAAGGCTCATTAAAGAACAGTAACAGTCATGAGTGAATCTGGTAATGAGGTATCCCGAATGGATCAGTTAGAGAACAGTCTCGCCAAGGTCACTGAACAGTTGCAAGCTTTGACTACTGTTGTGGCTGGTATGGCTGTGCCCCGTGCTGGGGGAATTTCTGAGAATGTGAGGCGTGAGGAGCCTCCGAATGGGTTGGGGGATGATATCCCCACTTTTGATGATGATATGGCAGAGTATGCAGCAGGCAGAGTATCTGGGTCTCAGGCAGAGTTACAAAAACTTCGGGATCAGGTTGAGTCGGTTACCGCAAGATGAGGGGTAAGAATGAGGATTTGCTGGATTATGACACACTGACTTTCGAGGAACAGTTGCCGGCACAGTTCAAGATGCCTGATATGGCTAAGTTTAACGGGAATGGGGATCCAATGGTGCATCTCCGAAAGTTTGTATCAGTCATGAGTTCAGTTGGCTTATCTCAGCGCCAAGTGCAGAAAATGTTTGGAATGTCGCTTGAAGGAGCTCCCGTGGTATGGTACCACAGTTGGAGAAGAAAGTGAAGGAAGATTGGAGGGAGTTGGCGATGCTTTCCTGAAGCAGTATGTCACTGACCTAGAGATCGATCTGTCACTCCGTGATCTGGAGAGAATGTTAAGCAGAAAGCAGGGAGAGTTTTAAGGAGTATGTGGACGGTGGGTGGAGAGGTCAGTTATTGAAGATGCAGACTAGGCCCTCGGAGAAGGACCAGATTAAAATTATTATCAAGGGCACCAGGCCCTCCATTTACAGCAAGTTGAGGAGGATGACCTCCATGATTACAGACTTTCGGCAGTTGAGGGAGACTGTCATGGACATTGAAGACGAAGAGGCGGAAAACAGAAAATTCTATGGTCTGAACAGGAGGCCCATTGGGGGAACATCGGGAGCAAAGCCCATTTCTGCTGAGATTGCCGCTATCCGGAACCGGCAGTTTTCCAACTTGGGAAGGCCCCTGTCCAAGGTGCTAGAGAAATTGAAGAGGCAAGGGCTCTTAAAACCCTTGGAAGCCAAACCATTACCTAATACCCTACCATCACATTATAACCTAAGCCTTTACTGTCACTTTCACCAACAAAGGGCCATGACACCGACAACTGCGCCCGACTCCGCCATGAAATCCAAGACCTGATAGACTCCAAGAAAATACCTGACCCAGAAACAGAACAGCCTGACACACACAGAAACCCCTTACCCAACTACCGTGCCGTACCCCACCAGCCTATATGATCAATTCTGGCCTCCCAGAAGACCTTGTCCTGAAATCCTTTCACCCTCAAGCCTTTTGCCTGGGAATCTGGGATAGTACTAGTGAAGATGAGTTTGAGCAAGGGGAAAAAATTTTGGCTTGATTTCTCTAGCAGTGATGAGGAAGAAGTAAGGGGAATGACGCGCAATGGTCGTTTCTACAATGATATGGCGGAAAAGGGTAAGGAAGTTTTGACAGATGGTAGAGAAGTGGTTGAGACTGCAGAAAAATACTGAGGGGGATATAGTGCTGAGGCAATTGAGGAAGACTAGAGCACAAGTGAGTATCTGGGAACTGTTATGTGCATCTCGGGAGCATAGACAGGCTATGGTTGAGGCCTTGAGCAAGATTGTTGTACCGGAAGACGCCAACCATGCAATGTTTGTTGGGTCGGTTCAGAAGGAAGCTTTGCAGATATCTTTTTCTGAGGATGAACTCCCGGCGGAGGGGAGAAATCATAACAGGCCTCTATTTATCAGGGCCGAGGTGAGGGGCAAGAGAACTTCATGTGTAATGGTGGATGACGGTTCAGCATCAATGTGTGCCCGCTGAAAATTTGGCGAGATTGGTGGTTTTCTGCTGTTGTTTTGATTGGTGTGCTTGGATCAGTATGACTATTAAGGCTTATGATGACAGTAAAGGGGAGTTGAGGGTACCTTTGTGGCTATGGTCAAGGTAGGACCGATTGAAGATGAGGTCGAGTTCACAGTACTGGACATCCCGGCTACTTTCGCCTTATTGTTGGGAAGGCCTTGGTTTCACAAACATGGGGGCGTGCCTTCCACTTTGCATCAGATGATCAAGTTCCCGTATGAGGGAGAAGTTGTCACCATCCGGGCTGAGTTAGATAATGTCGTGGCTGCCTTGGAGATACAACCTTTCACGAGGTTTCAGGTGTCAGCTACTTTTGAGGAGTGGGTGGATCCTAGGGTGGCTAGGATTATGGAGAAAATGAAGTTTGAGCCGGGTAAAGGTTCAAAATTGCCAGATTTCAGAGGAGGAGACTACTCGGAAGGGTTTGGGGTACAAGTCTGATGAAGGAAAGCCAAAGGTCAAGAAAAATGCCTGAAACTGATGGAATGCTTTGTGAAAGCTTCAGGATATCAAGGGGAGCCTGAGCCTGTGGAAGTTAATGGAATTGTGGTACCTGGGTTTGAGATCTTCCAGGATATGTTGGGTAAGAAGCTGATAGTTGAAGAAATTGTGGAGAAAGAAGAAGAGAATTGGGAGGAAGAACTGATGAAGTTGGAGAGCCTGACTCTGGGAGAGGACGAAAAGCCTGAGGAAGATCTGATTGCAGAGGAAGAAGTGTCTATAGATGATGAAGACATTTACCTTCTTGATTTGTTTGAATGTACTTCCGCATTATCCAATAATAAAGACATCTCTTTTGCTTACTTGCCTGAGTCATTTCCATTTACACTACACGAATCAAGCATATTTGACATCAGTTCAGCCAGAACTATTGCATTTAACTTGGGTACACTTGAGAACCCCAAGGAAATTCTGATTGCAAGTGAAGTAACCTCCGAAGAGAGGGAGAAACTAGAAGAATGTTGGTCAGATATGCCAAAGTATTTGTTTGGTCATATGAGGACATGTCTGGGGTAGACAGAAATATTGCCCAGCACACAATACCAACTTATCAGAATATGAGACCAATAAAACAGAAACTCCGACGGATGAGACCAGAATGGGCTGAGAAAGTCAGAGAGGAAGTTAAGAAACAGATAGATGTGGGGTTCCTAGAAGTAGTAAAGTATCTTGAATGGTTGGCTAACATAGTACCGGTACCTAAAGAAAGATGGGAAGGTCAGAATGTGTGTAGACTACAGAGATCTCAACAAAGCTTGTCCGAAAGATGATTTTCCTTTGCCGCATATAAATGTTCTGGTTGATAGCGCAGCTTTATCCGCTATGTATTCATTTGCAGATGGGTTTTCAGGTTACAATCAGGTTCTCATGGCTGAGGAAGATAAACACAAGACATCATTTGTTACCGAGTGGGGTACTTATTGTTACAAGGTAATGCCGTTTGGGCTTAAGAATGCGGGAGCTACTTATCAGCGGATGGTCACTACACTTTTCCATGACTTGATGCACAAAGAGATTGAGGTGTATGTAGATGACATGATGGTGAAATCAGAGACAAGGTTGGGCATATTGAAGCCATGGAAAGGTTCTTCAGAGAGTTGACAGATACAACCTGCGGCTAAACCCTAAGAAATGTGTGTTTGGGGTGACATCAGGGAAATTGCTTGGTCATACAGTGGGAATGGGCGGAATAGAGGTAGACTTCGAAAAGATCAAGGCAATCACAGAAATGCCTGCACCGAAGACAGAAAAAGAAGTCAGAGCATTTTGGGGAAGATTCAGTACATCAGTCGGTTCATTGCCAAGTTGACATCGGTATGTGAGCCTATCTTCAAACTGTTGAGAAAAGATCAGCCAGTGAGATGGAATGAACAGTGTCAGACAGCCTTCGACGAATCAGAGAGTACTTGGTAAAGCCACCTGTATTGAAACCTCCGAGACCGGGCAGACCTTTGATATTGTATTTGGCTATATAATCAGAAGCACTGGGGGCAATGATGGTACAGGCAGATGAGACAGGGTAGAACATGCCGTTTACTATCTGAGTAAGAAGATGCTCCCGTATGAGGCTCGATATCAGGAGGTTGAGAAGATCTGTCTTGCAGTGGTATGGGCTTCCAGAAAGTTGCGGCATTACTTCCAGTCATACAAGATCCAGGTAGTGGCAAAGGAGAATCCTCTGAAGTATCTTCATTCGGTGCCTTCAATAGTGGGAAAAATTGGGGCAGATGGTTGGTATTGCTGACAGAGTTTGACATTGAGTATCTCACCTCCAAAGTGATCAAAGGGCGAGCAGTAGCAGAGTTTCTGGCATTGCAACCTGTTGAGGGGGATCAGTATAAGTTTGAATTTCCAGATGAAGAGATCCAAGCGATAACAGTTCAGAGGGAAGATGTTTTTTTTTGCGGAGCAGTGAATTACAAGGGAGCCGGAATTGGGATCGTGATAGTGACCCCGAGGGAGAGACTTTGCCTTTAGCCAAGAGGTTGACATTCAGAGTGACTAATAACATGGCCGAGTATGAAGCATGTGCTTTTGGTTTGACAGCATTGATAGCCTTGAAGGCCGGGAGTGTGGAAGTCTACGGAGATTCTATGTTGGTAGTCCAGCAGCAGATGCGAGGAGAATGGGAATTGAAAGAAGAACGGTTGAAGCCTTACCTTTTTCACCTCAGAAAGTTGGCACAGGTTATCCCCGAGTGTAAGTTTCAGCACTTACCGAGAGAAGAGAATCAGATGGCAGATGCATTGGCTACACTTGCAGCGACTTGGGAAAATCCAGAAAAGTTAGTGATGAGACCGTTGATACTGACAACAGCAAGCAAACCTGTTTATGAGATAGAAAGAATTCTGGAAGTTGAGGTCGACGACGGTAAACCTTGGTATTATGACATTCAGAGGTATCTGGAACATGGTGAACTCCCGGAAGGGGCAGGCAGAAAAGACAGAATAGCCATCAGAAGTTAGCTTCCCAGTATGTGACTTTGAAAGGGGAACTGTACAAGAGGCAAGCAAACGGTATTCAGTTGAAGTGTTTGAGAAAAGAAGAAGCTCAGCATGTAATGGAAGAAATACACGCCGGGGTATGTGGTCCGCACATGAACGGGTTGAATCTGTCCCGCAAGATAATGAGACAAGGTTTTTATTGGTCAACCATGGAAACAGATTGCGCGAAGATGGTGAAGCACTATCATGACTGTCAAGCACATGGTAATTTGAATCAGTTACCGCACACAGAATTGCACGGGTTGTCAGAGCCGTGGCCTTTCTCAGCATGGGGGATTGATATGATTGGGGAAATTCGACCGAATGCATCAAATGGGCATCGTTTCATAGTAGTGGCAGTAGATTACTTCTCGAAGTGGGTGGAAGGCGAATCATTTCGTAATGTTACAGCAAAGCAGATGGCAAAGTTTATAGCTCGGAACCTCATTTGTCGGTATGGTATGCCGCATCATGTAGTGACAGACAACGGGGTCCAGTTTCAAGGAGAGACGAAGGCAATGTTACAGAGGTATGGGATAGGCCACCACAAGTCGTCACCGTACAGGCCGCAGGCAAATGGGGCAGAGTTGAGGCAGCTAACAAGACTATAAAGACAATTTTAGCCAAGATGACAGAAAATTGCAGAGATTGGGCCGAGAAGAGAAATTACCGTATGCTTTGTGGGGGTACAGAACATCAGTAAGAATATCAACAAGGGCCACACCTTACTCTTTGGTCTATGGAATGGAAGCAGTATTACCGGTAGAAGTGGAAATACAGTCTATGAGGGTATTAACAGAGGCAGAATTACCGGAACAGGATTGGGCCGCACAGAGGTTTGATCAGTTAGCACTATTGGATGAGAAGAGAACAAAGTCTTTGTATCACATGCAGTTGT
Source organism: Zanthoxylum bungeanum (assembly GCA_019454045.1). NCBI lineage: Eukaryota > Viridiplantae > Streptophyta > Magnoliopsida > Sapindales > Rutaceae > Zanthoxylum > Zanthoxylum bungeanum. The sequence continues at coordinate 77,319 of SKCR01046136.1, read as the reverse complement.
ATCAGAAGAGACTAGCCCGAGCATTCAACAAGAAAGTACGTCCCACCAAGATCAGAAAAGGTGATTTGGTACTTAAGTAGTCGAGGCCGTCGACGACAGATCCGAGAGGAAAATTCAGACCAAACTGGGAAGGACCTTACATAGTGCAGAAGGTAATGGGGAATGGAGCAGTGAAGCTATCAGACTTGGAGGGGAACGAGTTCACCGAGCCGATCAACGTAGACAGATTAAAGCAATACTTTGCCTGAGGGAGAGAAGACCGAGCAGTCACCACAGGAATTAGCAGAAGACCTAACCCAACGGAATAAGAAAATCATTCATGCATACACGTAACATTGCATTCTCTTTGTGTTTGTTTTCGTTTTGTGTTCGCAGGTTCGAAGAAAGGAGAAAGCGGCAGAAATGAGCCAAGCAAGCGTCAACGTAATTTCAGTTTTTGGGATGAGTCCCAATTGGCGAGGCCCATATCAGCTTGGGGGCGAGGCCCATATCAGTTTGAGGGCGAGGCCCCTGTTGTCGGTTGTAGTTCCGGGTCGAGGTGCCCAGGGTCGAGGTACCCACTACAAATCATCAGTTCGAGGGCGAGGTCCCTATTGTCAGCGGTGTTGGGTCGAGGTGCCCAGGGTCGAGGTGCCCCCATTGGCAGTTGTAGTTCCGGGTCGAGGTACCCAGGGTCGAGGTACCCACTACATCATCAGTTCGAGGTCGAGTCCCTATTGTCAGCGGTATTGGATCGAGGTGGCCCAGGGTCGAGGTGCCCCCGTTGTCGGATGCAGTTATTGGGATGCGTCCAAGGATCGAGGTCCGCTGCAGCACCAACTCAGCTCGAGACAGCAGCCGAGCCAGGTAAGTGAAAATGCATTGCATAACTTTGATAGGATTGTTCAAAGTCACACACTGCACAAGTCCCATCAAAGTGGGGGCGGCTGTAGGCATTGCATTTTCGCATGTGAAACCCGATGATGAGTCTCAGTTGGAGGCACTACCTTTTTAGCTAAGGATATTGCGGGAAACGGAGGTTGGAAGGGGAAATTCAGAATAAGTATGTCATCAAGTTCATTTCACAAGTTCACTGTCTTCGTTAGTGTTGTGTTCGTTACTTCGTTCGAACGTCAGGCAGATTGCGGACGTTCGTGTAACGTTCGAATTGGCGTTCGAACGGCGTCGGTGTTTCTGGTTTTGCTGCTAGCCTCGCACCCCAGCCCAATTACCCCCCAAAGCCCATAAAACACATCCCAATTTAATTAAATTAAATATTGAATTAAATAAAATATTTAAATCATTTACCAATTAAATAAAACATAAAATATAATCATGCCTAATAAAGATAAATCAAATATATTAACTTCCTAACTAAACAAATCACATACTAAATTAAAAAGATGTCATGCCTAATTAAAATCAATCATAACAAATTAAAGATATTGACTTCCTAATCTAAACAAATTTTGTCCCCCATCAAATCCCTTGCTTTCCTTGTCTAACACCAAATCATATCTCTCTTTAATGTCAAAATCCCTTCCTTGTGAGACAAGGTAGAGCCCTAGCCATTCTCTATATAAACAACCCCTAACAAAGACATGCATCCTCTAGCTCATACAGATAACTCACACAAAAATCACAACACAAAGAGCCTTAGCCACTCACGGCAATAGCAACAAGAAGAACACAAACAATTCCCTTCATCTCCTCCACTCCATAACCGAAAACAGCACCCCCCCTAAACCTCTACCCATCACCGAAAATCTCCCACATACAGCATCCCTCCATCACCGAAAATATACCTCCAACAGCAGCCCAAATACACACCCAAACACCCTTTGAAACACGCCTGGACAGCAGCCCAAACCACTCCCAAAACAGTCTCTAAAATCCCTTAAAACAGTAACATAAACTGCACTTATAATCCTTGAAATAACCACACAAAACTACACTAAAAAAACCACGAAAAACACTCGAAACAGTTCGTTGAAACGTCAAAACAGGTGACCTGAGCAGTGAATAGCAAAGCAGAGACCGAACAGCAGCAGAACGGAGATCGAACAACAGCAGAACGGAGACCGAACGGCAAGCAAAACAGCAAAACAGTGAGCTAGGACGCTAAACCAGTGAACCGGAGAAGTTGAGGAGCTTTACCCTTTCCGACGTCCGTGAAACGCAAGCCCGAAAGTTGGCAAAAAGGTTAGACCTGAGGGTATTTTTCACACTCGTTTTTTTTGTTTTTTTTTTTATTTGTATTATCTATTGAGTATTGCTTGCATGGTTGTCATGTTGAAGTGCATGTTGTGGCCCTTGAGTAGATAAATATGCATGAATTATGAGATGTTGTATGTTGTGGCTTTGGAATAAAATGAGAGATGTGTCAACTCTCGCGATATATCGGATGGAAACCCGGACATAAATTTCATAGCCGATTCCGAATGGACGGTAGTATGATCTGTACTTGGGATACAACTCCACGTACCGCTTGAGTAACGGCACCTCTTTTGTTTTGTGTTGCTTTGGTTTATTTATTTTTTTTGTCACTTGAATTCTGCATGTTGCTTATTTATGCATGATTCAATCGAGCGCATGGGCTTAGTAAGTGGAATGAAAGATCCCCTATGGGGAGGGGTTAAAGCCTCTTACCACGATGCTTTGCCGCGTCGGTTGATGTGTGTTCGGTTGAATGCAAGATACGTTCAATCGGGCATACTAAGTCTGATATTATTGTTTTTTTAATTCTTTTATGCATGATTCAATCGAGCGCATGGGCTTAGTAAGTGCAATGAAAGATCCCCTATGGGGAGGGGTTAAAGCCCCTTACCACGATGCTTTGCCGCGTCGGTTGATGTGTGTTCGTTTGAATGCAAGATACGTTCAATCGGGCATACTAATTCTGACATTATTGTTTTTTAATTCTTTGTATAAGTGATTCAATCGAGCGCATGGGCTTAGTAAGTGCAATGAAAGATCCTCTATGGGGAGGGGTTAAAGCCTTTTACCACGATGCTTTGCCGCGCCGATTGATGTGTGTTCAGTTGAATGCAAGATACGTTTAATCAGACATACTGAGCTTGACATTATTGTCTTTATTCTTTGTGTTGCATGCATCAGGTCTGGTTCCATTAGAACACGTTCTCGAACGCTACACGAACGCGAACCTTCTGTTTACCGTTCAAACGCGTTCTCGAACGCTACGCGAATGCACACGCACTTTCTTAGTCTCATCATGCATCAGGTCTGGTTCCGTTCGAACGCGTTCTCGAACGCTACACGAACGCGAACCTTCTGTTTACCGTTCGAACGCGTTTTCAAACGCTACGCGAACGCGCACCCACTGAACTGAGTCCTTTTCATCAGATTTCATACATAGTTTTCCTAGTAGCTATCCCCACATGTATGAATACAATGTGTTTAATGTATTACAATTCATATACCTATGTCATGATAACATTTGAGTATTATTTCTTGTGGTATATCGGATGGAAACCCAGACACAAATTCCGTAGCCGATTCCGAATGGACGGTAGTACGGTCTGTACTTGGGATACAATTCCACGTACCACTTGAGGAGGTGCTTACATGTATGCTTGTGTGGTTAGTATGTGCTTGTGTTTTCTTGAATATAATATGCCAATGAAGTTGTATGTTTGTCGCTCCTTTGATGTACTTCCAAGCATGCAATCTTAGATGTGAAATATATGTGTAAGTTTTATTTTGTACATGTGAATTTAGAAGCATAATACTCTTGGAAATAAGTGCTACTTAAGCCTGATTAAATTATTACATAAATCCTTTCATTACAAGTGGCATGAGTAAGGGACCATTCTGAACCCAACGGTTTGAGGTCTTCCCTTGCGAGGGGTGAGTGCGGCCTTAAATCTCATTTTCCCAGTTCACACCGGGTGGCGACTCCATTATTCTCCGGTTTAGTCCCCCGTGGCTACTCCGTACTCCTGACCGGGCCGCGAGCCCGGGACAACATGCGTCGTCCAGTTCCTGTGTCCCACACCCAGTATTCCCAAATCTTCAGGAATGAGAAACCCGATTTCTTTCCTGTCCATATTTCATATGGAGTTTGTCCAATAGACTTTGACGGAACCTTATTCAAAATAAGTATTGCGTTGTTCAATGCGTATCCCGTGAAGGAAATTGGTAGCTCAGTGCGACTCATTATTAACCTAACCATGTCCAACAAAGTCCGGTTTCTTCGTTCAGACACACCACTCAATTAAGGTGTTCCAGGTGGAGTCCACTATGAAAGAATACCATACTCTTTCAAGTAATCGAGAAACTTATTGCTCAAGTATTTTCCACTACGGTCCAACCGTAATGTCTTAATACTTTTGTCTGTCTATTTTTCTACTTCGTGTCGAAACTCTTTGAATTTATCAAAAGTTTCCGATTTGTGTTTCATAAGATACACATAACCATAACGCGATGCAACATCCGTAAAGGTTATGAAGTAACCATAACCATTTCTAGCCTGGCTAGACATGGGCCCATATACGTCACCATGAACGAGGGCTAACAGCTCGGTGGCACATACACCCTTACCGCTAAAAGGCGTTTTAGGAATTTTGCCTAATAAACAAGATTCGTAGACGTCATATGATTTATGATCAAATCTGTCCATGTATCCATTCTTCAAAAGAGTGGATATACGAGTCTTATTAATACGTCCCAGACGACAATGCCACAAATAAGTCTCATATGATTTACTCAGTTTGAGCCTTTTGTTTGTCATGTTATATGTTAAAGATTCATTTATATTCGAAATATAAATACTGTTATTCACATCTAATGTGTATATCTCAATATCATCTTTATAAACAAAACACCAAGTGTTCTGGAACATAAAGGTATACCCGCAACAGGTTAAACTAGATATAGAGATAATGTTTCTAGTCAAGCTAGGTACATTATAACAGTTTCTTAATTTAAGTACATGCCCAAAGGGCAATTCCAAAACTTAGGTTCCCACAGCCAAAATAGCGACTCTCGTCCTGTTTCTGATTCGCAGGTCGATCTCATATGAAGCCAGTCTCCTGTTAATCAGCAGATCCCGCACATCTGTACATATGTATGTACCTCATCCAGTATCAAAATCCAATTTTAAAACTAGTAGTGGACACGTTTATTACAATAACAAACATACCTGAAGTCGGAGCCTTGCCCGTCTTCACATCCTTCATGTTTGCCTTGTCCATACGGCAATCATGCTTCCAGTGACCCCGTTTGCTACAGTTTAGGCAGACATCTTGGGATATTTCCTTTGTCTTCCCAGAAGACTGTGACAATTTTGCCTTTGCCATTTTCTTCACACCCCCATAAGCCTTCGGCCAAGCTTTGGCCTTCTGAGATGTCGAAGTAAGATACGCCTTGTGTTTCTTGCCCTTTTAGAAGCTCTGGCTCTGCCTCCTTGAGCATAGCCATTAACTCTCCAAGAGTTTTCTCTTGGTTCATGATGAACCCACCCCAACATTCAGGCAAAGACTGTAAGATCAAATCTATGGAAGTCTCGGCCTCGTAGGTAATGCCTAGCTAACCTAGCTGTTCGATGTCAGCAATCATCTGCGACACCTAGTGTTTGACAGATGTACCCTCTAACATACGTGAGCGATAAAACTTCTTTTACAATTCATACTTCTGAGATCTAAGATTAGATCTGTGAAGATCCTTCAATTTCAACATCATATTGTAAGGATCCAATCATTTGTTATGACGATGAAATTGAGTAGTCATTGCGGCAAACATGACAGATTGAGCACTAAAGTTATCATCATTATGAGTCTTCTAAAGCTCATGCTATACTATTTGCTCAACTCCGGGCTCAGGCCCGAGAGGTTTATCTATCCAATAGAGTAACTTCTCAACTCCCAAGACTATCCTGAGATTCATTTCCCAATCTGGAAAATTTACGTCGTTAAGGACATTTTCACCCAAGATTATGTCCTTTGTCACTAATCTTTCCAGCCATCTTGATTGCAATAGTCCAACTAATCAATCAACGATATTGGGTACACTCAAAATGTAATGGTTATTATAGTCCAACTATATAACCAACTACAAATGGAGTATTGTCATGTACAGTCTAACTGTTCAAAGAAAGCAATATTAAATATTAGTCCAACTAATATATTTATAACAACGATAAATTAAAATAAAAGAGCGCGTATTGGCAAGTATTTAAACGAAATTGCAAATTTAATACTAGCCTCCCACTATTTTTCGGCGAGCCTCTAACCCTATGTGGAGTACTCAGGAAACCTAGTTTCCTAGTGGGCTAGGATCCCGTTAAATAACACACAACCTTGACTTTGGCCAACAAGTTGTATGAAACTTAACTAGGTAGATCTCTAAGATCAATTGAATCCCATCCAATTCCTAGATCCAGTAAGTGGACCTCCAAGTCCGAAACATATATCCAATATATTTCCTAACCTATTTCCTCCGAATCAACTAAGTCTTGGCTTTGGCTCAACAAGCTTAATGATTCCAGTTAAGCGGGACTCATTGACAGTGGGAAAGCTTCGTATTCCACGTCGATGAACTAGAAGTGACCTTGACTTTGGCCAACAAATCACAACCGCCCAAGACATGTGATATAGAACAAAGATTTCGTGGTTCAAACACATCCGCGATGGACATTGATCTTGACTTTGGCCAACAAACCAATGTCAATCTTGGATCTTGAGAGAGAACCACTCAATGAAAGGAAAATGCTTAATATTTGATGAGGGTTTTTGCGTAAATTGGCATCCAATTTATTATCTTTGATTGGGTCTCATCATACACCCTTAAACATGCATTCGAAAAGCATAATAAGGCGCGAATAAAATTAATAATGATATAAAGATGGATATATAACAAATTTTGTTCCTAGAACAAATCTCTCTATTTCCTCTCTCCCGCTAGCACTATTCATACTTCTACCCAATTACATAATACATTAAAAGAAACCTCATTTACATTGAGGGAAATTGGTGAGAAGAGAAATACAATGAGAAAAGAGATAATAGGCTAGACACGCAAGTCCAATTTAAATAAATTCTAAATTTATTACAACAATTTCCAAAATTACCCCACCCTTCTAATATCCATCTGATATATATTATTCATACAATACATCCATGTATTCACACAATCATGTTATTCAATCAATCTAATCTAATTAATTAATCTTTGAATTAATAACCATCCAATGTTCAAACAACGATTTGATTTGCGCGAGTCCAACTCGTTTAAGAATAAATACTCAAAGTATGTATTCTTGAATTATATCAAACTACAATTTTAAATCCAATTTAATTTGTATTCAATACTAATTCGAATTTATTCCAAATTAAATAATTACACTTTAATAGTGTCTTTTAGACTTGGATTCCAAATCCAATCTTAATGGGTCTTAAAGGCCCAATTAGTATCCAATACTATTCAATTAAAGTCAAATGGGCTTTTAATTAATTCTTTAGGCGTGGGCTTTGGCCATAATGGATCAAACCCAAAATGCCAAGGCCCAAATAGGAATCACCCTATGCCACAAAATCAATTTAGGCCCATTGGGCCCAATTAATTATTAAAGGCTCAATCTGTCATATTTGGACTTTATGGAAATGGTTTTAGGCCCAATTGGATCCAACCCAATTGTCCAAAACTCAACTTGGCCCAACCAAGCCCATTAAGCCCAATTACAACAATTAAATTAATACATTTTCCAAATTACATATTTATTCAATTCAAGTGTAATTAAAATAATTAATCAACTAATCTAATGTTTCCAAAACATTAATTAATCCAATTAATCATGCTCTTTAATTCCAATTCATGTCCAACACAAATTGAAGTAAAATCAATTCTATAACATGCTTCACTCACAACAATTAACATGAAATTAACATCCAATTTTGATTTCAATCCAATTAAACCAACAATTAATATACATTTCGTGCCAACAACACATCCAATTGTCTAATTATCAAAAATTACCATGAGCAATTAAGGGTTCAAGTTTCGGCCAAGGGTAAAGAATTGGGGATTTTTTATCCAATCAATTTTTCTCAATTCTATTGATGCACAAATCCAATTCATCATCATCCAACCACAACCAAACAATCAATTTAGGAAAATCAAGCTCCAAGCAAAAAATCCCAATTAAAGTCCACAAACCCTAAATCCAAATCAAGCTTAGATCTCGCTCTGATACCATTGTTAGTGTCCTAGACATGCCACGGGATCTCTAAGCGTGATTCGTGTGTGAATTAATTGAAGAAAGTTGCGGAAAAACTTACTTTGATCGGTTTTAGGATTTCAAAAATCCCTCTGGATGTAGAAGCTCCAAGATTTAAATCGTGTTCCAAACTCTCGGGTGAGTTTCCCTATCACCTTAATTGACTCCTTGTAAGTGCTAGCTAAATGAAATTTTACAACAAAACTTCAATGGATGAGGAGGAAGCTCACGACAAGAGCAAAGGAAGAAGAAAGAGATATTTTTGTGTTTGCTGTGAACATTAACCATTTTTTACTTCCAAAGTTGACTTGCTAATTTATACAAAGGTTGAGTGTTGGTTTTGGTTTGAGTGTATAATAAGCAATCCAAGATTTACTCAACCAATAACAACTTCCATCAAATGTCAAACATGTTGATGTAAGTCAAGTGGGTCCCACCATTTTTAAATTCCAAATTTAAGTCTAATAACTCAACACGCACCTTCGCTCGGGCCCGGGTTCGTTTAATCCGATTAAACAAATTTTCCGTCGCGACGTAATTAAATCTAATTTAATTAAATAATAATGCCTAGCAAAATTATTACGGAAGTCGCTTACCAATTAATTCCAAATTAATTTGTTCGCATGATTTAAAGTCCAAATTAATTCCGCATTGAAATCCAATTTCAATTAATATATCTAATATATTATTTTAGCCCAAATAAATAAATTAAATAGAAAAATCCAATTTAACTATTAAATTTATTTTACCGATTAATTCCAAATTAAATGCGTTCTCTCTTCTAGACGAATTTAATCCCAGATAAATTCTTGTCGTAATTAATCCTAGATTAATTTTTCTCTCTCTCATAATTAATCATAGATTAATTCTGTTCGAGTCAAATGTCATCGGTGAATCTTCGGGAAGCAACCCAAGAGATCCATGGATATGTTGGTAGTAAATACGGTCATCGGACTATCCGAATACGTGCGTACCTAGTACCACGTTCTTACCGATTTACAAGACATGGTTGGCTTTTAGCAAAGCACCGTGCCTACCCAATTCTCCAGAAATATTCTTTTAAGGAATACATAATCTTTATCAAGCGTAGTATACTAATTATTACGTATTCCGATCCAGTATCGAATGTCATATGCTAGGCCTAGGGTTGGAATTATGTCTGCCTCGTATGAAACATATATCGGATCACTGACAACTTGTCTCTATAATCAGATAATCATGACCTAGTCATATTATCTCGATGACTACAGTACTTAAGAGTACTAGTTCCGTATCCTACGTGATCATCATCTCCATATGACTGAAGTGATACTTCCATCTTGACATCACACCCAATACACTACGATTCTCAGTATACCCAGAAGAGGCGTACACAGAACCTGTTAAAGCCCAGACGACCAAAACCAAAGCGTACTGATTGTCACAAGTGTTAGCGATGCAAGTCTCAGGTTAAGACCAAATACACCTACGCTGATTCGGATTCCCATAGACACATAGTTATACTACCAATGGGATTCCGATGGGTCTATCCAGAGCGAAGCTGTTCCTGTACCATCGGAAAACAGAACCTCTTATCATACTTGCATAAGTATCCAATACTTAAATATATGAGAACTATGCCGTTAAGATTCCATAACGCGCACAAGTGCAATACTACCCTATTCCGCATTATCGATGTCCAGTCTCGATAATACTACGACTAGGGATATTTAATGATTAAACCTTTCAAGGATTGATACTGTCTCATTTCTTATTAATCTGGTACTAATCATATGGACTTTTATCATTTATATAACCAAGTAATCTAATTACAAATGATAAAAGAGCAATTTCCTTTGTCACATAGTTAATTTGTACAAAGAACACCAAGTCTTTTACAAATAGTGATGCTATGGGTCATAATTGTCCAACATTAACCTGAGACTTGCATCGCTAATACTTGTGACAATCAGTACGCTTTGGTTTTGGTCGTCCGGAGCTTTAACAGGTTCTGTGTACGCCTTTTCTGGGTTTACTGAGAATCGTAGTGTATTGGATGTGATGTCAAGATGGAAGTATCACTTCAGTCATATGGAGATGATGATCACGCAGAGATACAAAACTAGTACTCTTATATTCTACAGCTATTGGGATAATATGACTAGGTCATGATTATCTAATTACAGAGACTAGTTGCTAGTGATCTGATATATGCTTCGTACGGGACAGACACAATTTCAGCCCTAGGCCTAGCATGTGACATCTGATACTGGATCGTAATACGCAATACATTGTATACTATGCCTGATAAATATTATATATTCCTCGTTGAATATTTCTGGAGAATTGGGTAGGCACGGTGCTTTGCTAGAAGCCAACCATGTCTTGTAAATCGGTAAGAACGTGGTACGGGATACGCACGTGTTCAGATAGTCTGATAACAATATTTACTGCCAACATATCCAGAGATCTCTTGGGTCGCTTCCCAAAGATTCACCGATGACATTTGACTCGAATAGAATTAATCTGGGATTAATTATGAGAGAGAAAATTAATCTGGGATTAATTACGGTAAGAATTTATCTGGGATAAAATTCAAATAGAAGAGAGAAAGCGGTTAATTTGGAATTAATCGATTAAATAATATATTAGATATATTAATTGAAATCGAATTTCAATGCGGAATTAAAATTGGATTTTAATTCGGGCAAATGAATTAATTAGGAATTAATTCGCAAGCGACTTTCATAATAATTTTGCTAGGTATTATTATTTAATTAAATTGGATTTAATTACGTCGCGATGGAAAATTCATTTAATCGGATTAAAATGAACCCGAAACCGAAGTGTGTTGAGCAAGCCAACTTGAATTTTGAATTTAAGTGGTGGGGCCCACTAACTTACATCATTTGTCAACATGAGTGATGGAAGTTGTTGGGAGCATTTAATGCTTTTTTCCTCCAACACACTTTGCTTTTCTTTTTGGAAAAGATATACACAATTTGCAAGTCAACTTTGGTATTACTTTTGGAAACCAAAAAATATCAAAAACACAACTCTATCTTCTCTTCTAGGCTTGGCCGAATGCCTCTTCTCCTTCTCCTTTGATTTTTGCTTCAAAAATCAAGCAATCTAGCACTTCAAGAGTTAAGTGAAGGTGATAGGGAAACTCATCCTTGAGTTGGGAATACAATATCAAAGCTTGGAGCTTCTACCATACAAAGAAAGTTTTGAACCTCATTTGTTCAATGTAAGTTTTTTTCCGCAAACTCACTTGATCATTCACACACAATATCATGTCTTAGAGACCTTGGGCATGTCTAGGACACTAACAACTTTGACACATACCATTAATATATGTATTTGTTATTTAATGTAAATAAAAATACATATATAATAATAATTATATTAATTAAATATTTAGATATTTAAATGTTAAATATTTAAATAATTTAATGATATATATATTTCATAATTGTTATGTTATATGGCTAATTATTATTGATACATGTGGCATGTTTTAATTAAACTTTAGGTGTGAAAATTTGATTGCTAACATAAAGTTTGATTTTGTTTAATTGAATTAAATTTGGAGATTGACCATTTTGCCCCCACTAGGTCGGGCATTACAAATTAAAAAGGGAAAAAATTTTCTTTTCACTTAGATAAGCTCCATAGCCGAAAATCATCCTCCAAATACCTCTCAAATTTGGCTTGATGATTCAAGGAAGAAAATCAAGAAAAAGCTTTAGGAAATTAAGAGATTAAAGGTAATCTTCAATATCCCCGAGCTTTGAAAGAATGTTTCATGTTATTGATTATCTAGATTGATTCTAGGGTTTCTTCTTTTCTATAAATTTGGGTGTTTTTGATTTGGAAGATGGATTTGGAGGCTTATTGCATGTGTGAAGTTGATTTGAATGATATTATTGTAATATTAGTTCAATTTAATCATTTGATGATATGTTGCCATTTTAGAGTGTTATGACCACTCTTGTAATGCATAGAATTGTTCTTGGGTGCTTCATTGGTGTTGGCTTGGATCGGTGTTAGTTATAATATGATTCATATTGAGAAAGTTGGATTAAAGCATGAAAAATTGATAATTTTTGTTACAAAATCAGATATGGAAAAACTGGGTTTATTGTGATGAAAATGATGTCATATAAATGTATTGGATGTGTTTTGGGTGTTGGAACAATTTCCGGAAACTATTTCGGAGTTGAAATATGTGAAAACGGCGAAAAATGGCATTACCGAGTGACTTTTGAGCCAACCGAGTGACGGCTGCCCAAACAGTGAATTGGTCACTGTTCGGGCAGCCCATGAACTACCCTAGCACTGTTGGGGCTGACTTGGGCAGCCCTCATATGCATTGGGTGGTCGGTTCGGTCAAAAATGTGTTTTATGCCATTTTACGGAAAAACGTTTTCGTAAAAGTTTTGCGATGTTTCTTAACAATTTATGTCATTATTTGATATCGAATAAATATGTTTAGTTGAAATATGAATTAATTATTCATATTAGATATTGAATAATTTATTCGGTAATTAAAAATTTTAAAATTAAGATTTCACCCGAACCGCGAGCTTCTGCTACGCCCGCGCCAAAACCCCAATATATTTGTCACACCACAGTAGATCCGGGCATGTGATTGGTAGGACGTAGCATAGCAATCACTTGAACCCCTCACATGCACTTACTGAGTGTATTGGATAATGGATGCGTTATCAATTTTCTATCTCTGGGCGTGGTTCGGCCCACATCTTACAGACATATGACTTTCCCTTAATCAATTCGGCCAGACATAGGTAGGCCGATTCAACATTCATTTCTCCTATCTCATATTTTACATTCCTATAATAAGTCCTCTTACTAGCATTCTTCATTTGCTATTCTTCCCTCAACAATCGTTCAAATCTCACTACGCTAGTGGTGAGTTGGAGAATGTCTCATAACTCTTGGTCTTGGAACTTCTTTTTTAAGCCAAAGTTAAGACAACTTTGAGCGATTTTTATAAATTCCTTTTCTGGCAAGGGTGTATAGCATTGACCTCGGGCCACTTTAAATCGTTGCAATAACATTTCGACCCACTCACTTGGCAACTGTCTTAAATTTTCCAAATCGGCCAAGGTCACTTCAGACTCAGTTTTATAGAACTGCGCATGGAACAACTGCTTCATTTGGTGCCAGTTCTCCACCGAATCGGGTGGTAGGCTGATATACCAGGAAAAATCTATTCCTGATAACGAACCATGGAATAATCTCAATTTAGGGAAATCATCCATCTCTCCACTCTGAAGAGTAATCTGCCTTATATGTTCTATAGTGGAAACTTCCCTAGATCCCGTGAACATAGAGAATTTCGGTATTTTATAATTCTCGGGCCATGGATACGCCAAATCAATCCAATCCATATACGATTTTTGATATCTCGGCCGAATTGGCCTTACCCCCAAACCGAATTGATTTGGGAGAATCTTCGTCATTTGTTCTCTCAATATATCGTTGCCATTGAATGGAACCCCTATGGCTGGTTATTGTGGTCCCCTTACAAATGGGACATGGTCTTGGTCATGTCCTTGTAAACCTTGGGACAACACTACTTCATGTTGTATCACGTTTGGCCCTAGGTGTGGGCTATGAATAATGGGATTTTCCCCTCATCGAGACATTGTTGGGGCATCAGCCCCTTGTAGAGGAGGACAATTGCTTGGTCCACCCTCATGATTACTTAGCATAGGAGGAGGTGTGATCCATGATGGGATTGTCCCTCCTTTTACGCATCTAGCCATTAGCTCATTTAATGAACTAATGTGTTTGGCCATATTTTCATAATGTGAATTATTAGTCGAAATGAAATTATCTATAACATGAGTATTTTGAAGTCTAACCTGTTCAACAACGTTCTTGGTGAATTCGCCGAACAAGGCGCGTATTACGTTAGGATCGAACTCTCTCATAGTGTCATAACGACTTGTTTCTGCTAAACCCTCAAAATGGCCCAATACAGTTGGAACGTGAGTTTGGTTGGTTTGCTCCAATCCCTCTTCTTATGTACTTGAACTAGTCTGAGCATTTTTTTCAGAGGCATCTTCACTTCTTGCAGCAAATCCTCCCACTGTGGTCGCCAAAAACTGTTCATACAATTTATTGTTAATACTGGTGTAAGGTTCAATTTTTCAAATATGCATAATCATGATATGAACTACATGATCTGAGTACTAATATGATTATGTGATCTAGTACTGCATGATTTGAAGCCATCTGAACTATCATTCATTGGTTGAACCTAATTACTTAACTGAAACTTGCGTGAACCAAGATGCTAAATGCATAAACTATAAGTTGTGCATGAATTGTGAACATATTTGATGTGGACTGTTACTTGAAACTAATGTATTCTCTAACCAAACTACCCAAACTCGTTGTAAAACCATCCCAAACCCGTGGTGGTTTGCTCTTCTTCTAACATGTGCATTATTCATGAAATCTGAAAATGTCTATAGAGCTACAATCTGTGAACCTGAAACTGACATGAGCTGTCTAACCTAAATGCTGACATGATCTGAGCTTGAATGATCTTGATCTGAGCCCTATGTTCTGAAAATCACACGAGCTAAGTGTTGGTCTCTAAGATCATCCCAAGAACATTTAAAGCATGAAATAATGTGAATACAAAAGAAAAGTATAGTGGAAATATGCTAACAATGATCGGAAGAGAGGATGTGTTGATAACAAAAATTTTCCTTCCTTGAAAGTCTCCAAGCTTTCTTTGAACAAGGTTGAGCTCCAAGCTCAATGGGAAAGGTTTCCATATCACCTATGTATGATTCTTCAAGTGCTAGCTTTGGAAATTTTGCTACAAAATTTCCTTGTTCTTCCTTGGTGTATTCGGCCAAGCCAAAATTAGGGAGAGAAATTTGGAGTTGGGCGTGAATGAGAGAGAATGAGAGAGTGATGAGAGTAACTTGTATTTTGATTTTCAAAAACAAAATAATGATATACCAAATATCTAATATATGGTAAATGTCTATCATCTCTCAAATTGAGTGTTCAACAAGTCTATAACCACCCACAAAATTCCATCACCAAAAAGTTGATTAAAGTGACTAGGTGATGTGACTTATGGGCCCCACTTGATTCAAAATCCGAGTGGGCCCGCAAACACATTCCGGGCTCAGTTCCGTTAATTCCGAATTAATGAATTTTCCGTTGCGACTTAATTAAATCAAATTTAATTAAATAATTATGCTTAGTAAAATTACTATTAAAGTTGCTCGCGAATTAATTCTAAATTAATTCGTTCGCCCGAATTAAAATCCAATTTTAATTCCGTTATGAAATCCAATTTCATTTAATATATCAAATATATTATTTTATTGATTAATTCCGAATTAATCGTTCTCTCTCTTCTAATTGAAGTTTATCCCAGATAAAATCTTGCCGTAATTAATCCTAGATTAATTTTCTCTCTCTTATAATTAATCTCAGATTAATTTTGTGCGAGTCATACGTCATCGGTGAATCTTCAGGAAGCGGCCCATGAGATCCCTGGATATGTTGGTAGTAAATCCGTTTGTCGGACTATCCGAACACGTGCGTACCTCGTACCACGTTTTCCATCTCAATAGATTAAGAAAACATCATTAGTTCGTCTAAGATACTTAAGGATATTCTTAACCGCCATCCAGTGACCTTCACCTGGATCGACCTGATAGCGACTACACATGCTCAAAGCATACGAGACATCAGGTCGTGTAGATATCATGGCATACATGATCGATTCGACTGCCGAGGCGAACAGGATCCGACTCATGTTGTCTCTCTCATCTTGAGTTTTAGGACACATGTCCTTAGATAAAGTGACGCCATATGACAACTGGCAACAATCCTCTGTTAGACTGTTCCATGTTGAATCTCTTTAACACTTTGTCAATGTACGTGCTCTGGGAGAGTCCAAGCAGCTTTCTAGATCTATCTCGGTAGATCTTTCTTCCAAGAATAAAAGCTGATTCTCCCAGATCCTTCATGGAGAATTTTAATGAAAGCCAAGCTTTCACCGATTGTAGCATGGGAATGTCATTGCCAATAAGCAATACATCATCAACATAAAGGACAATGAATGTCAGTGCGCTCCTATTAACCTTCTTATATACACAAGGAACATCCTTGTTTTTAACGAAAGCATAATCCGAATGGATTTAATCATGCAATGGGTGAAAAAGTTTCGTCGTAATCGACACCATGTCGTTGACGATACCCCTTCGCTACAAGCCTAGCTTTGTACGTTTGTATGTTGCCATCTATGTCGATCTTCTTCTTGAAGACCCATTTGCAACCAATAGGCTTTACGCCTTCGGGTGCATCAACCAGTGTCCAAACTTGATTGGTGTACATGGAATCCATTTCGTACTTCATGGCATCTTGCCATAAATCGGATTCGATTCCTTGTATCGCTTCCTCATACGTAGCCGGTTCATCTTCCTCAATAAGATTAATATCCACATGAGGTGAGATCAGAAACCCATACCTCTCAGGTTGTTTTCTGACTCTCTCTGATCTACGCGGTTCTTGTGTATTCGAAGATTGTGGTACAGTCTCATCCCTGATGAACTGTTCGTGTTCCGTTAAGGATTCTGTGCCAAGAACAGTATCACTTCGATTTTCATCGAGTTCTACTTTCCTCCCACTTACCACTGCATTTAGGAATTCATTCTCAAGGAAAACCGCATGTAGAGCAACAAATACTTTGTTCTCTTGTGGGTGATAGAAGTAATATCCTTTGGTTTCCCTAGGATATCCTACAAATATGCATTTATCCGATTTGGGTTCTAGTTGGTACCTTCCAAACGTTTGACGTATGCCCAACAACCCCAAATCTTCAGGAATGAGAAATATGGTTTCTTTCCTGTCCATATTTCATACGGAGTCTGTTGAACAGACTTTGACGAAACCTTATTCAAAATAAGTATTGCATTGTTCAATGCATATCCCCAGAAGGAAATATGTAGCTCTGTGTGACTCATCATATACCTTACCATATCCAACAGAGTTCGGTTTCTCCGTTTGGACACACCATTTAATTGTGGTGTTCCGGGAGGAGTCCACTGTGAAAGAATATCATATTCTTTCAAGTAATCAAGAAACTCATTGCTCAAGTATTCTCCACCACGGTCCGACCGTAATGTTTTAATATTTTTTCTGGTCTATTTTTCTACTTCGTGTCGAAATTCTTTGAATTTCTCAAAAGTTTTCAACTTGTGTCTCATAAGATACACATAACCATAACGCGATGCATCATCCGTAAAGGTTACGAAGTATTCATATCCACCTCTAGTCTGGCTAGACATGGGCCCACATATGTCACTATGAACGAGGGCTAACAGTTCGGTAGCACGTGCACCTTTACCGCTAAAAGGTGTTTTAGGCATTTTGCCTAATAAACAAGATTCGCAGACTTCATATGAATTTGGATCAA
Source organism: Zanthoxylum bungeanum (assembly GCA_019454045.1). Classification (NCBI taxonomy): domain Eukaryota; kingdom Viridiplantae; phylum Streptophyta; class Magnoliopsida; order Sapindales; family Rutaceae; genus Zanthoxylum; species Zanthoxylum bungeanum. The sequence goes on along the minus strand of SKCR01046136.1, from coordinate 59,647 downwards.
ATCCGTCCAAGTACCCACTCTTCGAAAGTGTGGATATGCGAGTCTTGTTAATGTGTCCCAGATGTCAATGCCACATATATGTTTCATCTTTGTTACTTAGTTTAAGCCTTTTGTTTGTTATATTATATGTTTGAGATTGATTTATATTCAAAATATAAAGACCATTATCTACATCAGCACTGCATATCTCCATATCATTTTTATACATAAAACACCCAGTGTTTCTAAAAACAAAAGTATAGCCACATTGGGCCAATAAAGATACAGATAAAATATTCCTAGTCAAACTAGGTACATAATAACAGTCTGAAAGATTAAGTACATGCCCCGATGGCAGTTCCAAAATATAAGTCCCAACGGCCAAAACGGTGACTCTATCTCATTTCCAACGCGGAGGTCAATCTCTCCTGAGGCCAGTCTCCTACTAATCCATAGATCCTGCACATCAGTACATATATGAGTACCACAACCAGAATCAAAAATCCAATTTTTAAAACTAGAAGTAGACATGTTTATTTCTATAACAAACATATCTGAAGCCGGTGCCTTGCCCGCTTTGATTTCCTTCATGTGTGCCTTGTACTCGCGGAAGTCATGCTTCCAATGACCCCGCTTGCCGCACTGCAGATATACATCTTGGGATTTGTCCTTACCCTTCCCAGAAGGTTTTGACGATTTGGCCTTGCCCTTCTTATTCTTCTTCTTCTTTACACCTCCAGTCGCCTTCGGCCAAGCCTTAGGAGAATGAGATGTTGAAGCGAAGTGCGCATCACGCTTTTTGCCCTTCATTAGCTCTTTTTTTGCTTCACGCAACATTACCATCAGCTCTCCAAGAGTATGGTCTTGGTTCATCATATTATAGTTCATGATGAACCCGCTCTAGCTGTTAGGAAGAGACTGCAAGATCAAATCTATAGAAGTCTCAGCCTAAAAGGTTATGCCTAGCTGACCTAGCTGTTCAATGTCGGCAATCATCTGTGACACATGGTGCTCAACAGATGTACCATCCGACATTCGAGAGCGAAAGAGCTTTTTCTGCAATTCATACCTTTGCGATCTAAGGTTAAATCGGTGAAGGTCCTTCAATTTTTCCATCATAGTATAGAGATCCAATCCCTTGTTTTGGTGACGAAATTGAGGGGTCATTGCAGCGAGCATGACGGACTGAGAAGTTGAGTTGTCATCGCTATGAGTCTTCCAAAGCTCAGCTCAAGCAGCTGCTCATTTCCGAGCTTAGGCCCGATGGGTCTCTCTATCGTATAGAGCATCCTCTCAGCCCCCAGGATAATCCTGAGGTTCATATCCCAATTAGGAAAGTCCGCGCCATTAAAGCATTTTCGCCCATGATAATGTCTCTAACACCGATCTTTCCAGCAATCTTAATTGCAATAGTCAAACTATTCAACTAACGATAATTGGGTACAGTCCAACTGTTACAAGAAAAATAATAAAATATTAGTCCAACTAATAAATAAATAATTGACGAAATAATTTGAAAGCGCGTAATGCCAAGTATTTGAACGAAATTGCAAATTCAATACTGGCCTCCCACTATTTTTCGGCGAGCCTCTAACCCTCTGTTGAGTACTCGGGAAACCTAGTTTCCTAGTGGGCTAGAATCCCGTTAAATAACACACAACCTTGACTTTGGCCAACAAGTTGTATGATATTTAACTAGGTAGATCTCTAAGATCAATTAGATCTCATCCAATTCCTAGATCCGGTAGGTGGATCTCCAAGTATGAAACATATATACAATATATATGCCAATATATCCAATATATTTTCCTAACCTTTTTCCTTTGAATCAACTAAGTATTGGCTTTGGCTCAACAAACTTAATGATTCCAGTTAAACGGGACCCATTGACCTTGGAAAGCTTCATAATCGATGTCAATGAACAAGAAGTGATCTTGACTTTGGCCAACAAATCACAACTTGGGCAAGACATACGATATGGAACAAAGCCTTCATGATTCAAACACATCCGCGATGGTCTTGACTTTGGCCAACAAACCAGTGCCAATCTTGGATCTTGAGAATGAATCATTCAATGGAAGGAAAAACGCTTAATATTTGATGAGGGTTTTTCGCGTAATTGGCAACCAATTAATTATCTTTGATTAGGTCTCATCATACACCCTTAAGCATGCATTCTAAAAGCATAATAAGGCGCGATAAATAAATTAATAATGATATGCGGATGGATATCTCACAAATTGTTCCTAGAACAAATCAGTCAATTTCCTCTCCCCGGCTAGCACTATTCTAACTTCTACACAATTACATAATACATTAAAGAAACCTCATTACATTGAGGGGAATTGGTGAGAAGAGAATTACAAAGAATCGAGAGATAAAGGCTGGACACGCAGGTCCAATTTAATAAATTCTAAATTTATTACAACAATTGCCAAAATTGCCCTCACCCATCTAATATCCATCTGATATACATTATTCATACAACACATCCATGTATTCACACAAAGCATGTTATTCAATTAATCTAATCCAATTAATTAATCTTTGAATAAAGTGATCATTCAATGTTCAAACAACGATTTGATTTGCGCGAGTCCAACTCGTTTAAGAATAAGTACTCAAAGTACGAATTCTTGAATTATATCGAACTACAATTTTAAATCCAATTTAATTTGTATTTAATACTAATTCTATATTTAATTCCAAATTAAATAATTACACTTTTAATGCGCTTTTACGACTTAGATTCTAAATCTAATCTTAATGGGTCTCAAAGCCTAATTAACATCCAATGTCAATTTAATTAAAGTCCAATGGGCTTTCAATTAATTTATCAAGGCATGGACTTTGGCAACCAAAGCCCAATAAGGAATCACCCTTTGCCACAAAATTAATTTTGGCCCATTAGGCCCAATTAATTATTTAAAGGTCCATTTGTTATATTTGAACTTAATAGAATGGTTTAGGCCCAATTTGGATCCAATCCAATTGTCCTAAACCAACTTGGCCCAATCAAGCCCATTAGGCCCAAATACAACAATTTTAGCCCAATTCCAAATTAAGCCTAACTAATTAAATTTTAATATTCCAAATATCATGATTTACTTAATTAAAGTGTATAGTCATAATTAATTATTCAAATTAACATTTCCAAAATACTAATTTAATCAATTAATCATGCTTTATTATATTCAACACATGTCCAACATTATTGAAACAAAATCAACTCATTTTCATGCTCCTTTGGTCACGGCAATGGAGGGACTTTTTATATTAATTTTGATTTAATAATCCAATTAAATCACAAACTAATATATCCATGTATTTTAAACACATCCAATGATTTAAAAAAACAAAAATCACCATGACCTAGGATCTATATACATTCGGCCAAGCCTAAGAATTTGGGGAAAATTAATCCAATTAATTTTTTTCTTCAAATTGATCATGCACAACTCTAAGTTAACATTATATAAGCATACTCAAACAAACAATTTGATCAAAACATGCTTAAATCAAAAATACTCAAATCAAGAATATAAACCCTAAGTTCAATTTCATGCTCAATAAGGCTATGATATCATTGTTGGTCTCTAAGATCATCCCAAGAACATTTAAAGTATGAAATAATGTGAATACAAAAGAAAAGTATAGCGGAAATATACTTACAATGATCGGAAGAGAGGGTGTATTGATAACAAAAATTTTCCTTCCTTGAAAGTCTCCAAGCTTTCTTTGAACAAGGTTGAGCTTCAAGCTTGAGTGATATGAGATTCCAAGCTCAATGGGAAATATTTCCCTATCACCTATGTATGATTCTTCAAGTGCTAGCTTTGGAAATTTTACTACAAAAATTCCTTGTTCTTCTTCTTGGTGTATTCGGTCAAGCCAAAATTAGGGAGAGAAATTTGGAGTTGGGCGTGAATGAGAGAGAATGAGAGAGTGATGAGAGTAACTTGTATTTTGATTTTCAAAAACAAAATAATGATATACCAAATATCTAATATTTGGTCAATGTCTATCATCTCTCAAATTGAGTGTTCAACAAGTCTATAACCACCCACAAAATTCCATCACCAAAAAGTTGATTAAAGTGACTAGGTGATGTGACTTGTGATGTGACTTGTGGGCCCAACTTGATTCAAAATCCGAGTGGGCCCGCAAACATATTCCGGGCCCGGGTTCGTTAATTCTGAATTAACGAATTTTCCGTTGCGACTTAATTAAATCAAATTTAATTAAATAATTATGCCTAGCAAAATTACTATTAAAATTTGCTCGCGAATTAATTCTAAATTAATTCGTTCGCTTTAATTAAAATCCAATTTTAATTCCGTTATGAAATCTAATTTCATTTAATATATCGAATATATTATTTTATTGATTAATTCCGAATTAATCATTCTCTCTCTTCTAATTGAATTTTATCCCAGATAAATCTCTTGCTGTAATTAATCATAGATTAATTTTCTCTCTCTTATAATTAATCCCAGATTAATTCTGTTCGAGTCATACGTCATCGGTGAATCATCGGGAAGTGACCCAAGAGATCCCTGGATATGTTGGCAGTAAAATACCTATCCGAACACGTACGTACCTAGTACTACGCGCTTTTACCGATTTACAAGACATGGTTGGCTTCTAGCAAAGCGGGTTTACTGCAAACATATCCGGGGATCTCATGGGTCACTTCCCGAAGATTCACCGATGACGTATGACTCGCACATAATTAATCTGGGATTAATCATAAGAGAGAGAAAATTAATCTGGGATTAATTACGAAGATATTTTATCTGGGATAAAATATTATTTAAAGAGAGAGAACGATAATTTGGAATTAATCGATAAAATAATATATTCGATATATATACGAAATTGGATTTCGATGCGGAATTAAAATTAGATTTTAATTCGGGCAAACGAGTTAATTTAGAATTAATTCGTTAGCGACGTGAATAGTAATTTTGCTAGGCAAAATTATTTAATTAAATTTGATTTAATTACGTCACAACGGAAAATTCGTTAATTCAGAATTAGCGAACCCGTGCCCGGGAGTGTTTGCGAGCCCACTCGTATTTCGAATCAAGTGCGGCCACAAGTCACATCACGCGTCACATCACTTGTCATTCATATGATGGATGTCTTGTCACTTTGAGTGATTGACAACCAGTCACTATTCATGAGTGATGTGAGTAGTTGAGGGCATTAATTGCCATTTTGGTTCCAAAATTTCTTTTGACTTTTGGAAAGGCATTTTTCCAAATTTTGAAATCAATTTTTGGTAATTGTTTTAGAAATAAAAACCAACTCATCACATCTTCTCCTCTCTCTCTCCCTACCATTCGGCCTTGGGCCATCTTTCTTTCCTCTCATTTTCTCTCAATGCCGAGAGTGGTAGATGGCAATAGGAAGATTTGTGGTAAATTTTCCAAGGTGCTAGCACACATTATGTGTCTTACGAAGGTGATAGGGAAACCCATCTATGAGCATGGAATGCACACTTAAAGCTTGGAGCTTGGAGATTCTACATGGTGTTGGATAGTTATGACCCATAGCGTCACTATTTGTACAGATCATGGTGTTGTTGTACAAATTAACTATGTGACAAAGGAAATTGCTCTTTTATCATTTGTGATTAGATCACCAAGATGTATAAATGATGAAAGGATCTTATTATTATTTCCTGGATTGAGATGATATGAGACAGTATCAATCCACGAAGGTTTAATCATTAAATATCCATAGTCAGAGTATTATCGAGATTGGACATCGATAATGCGAAAAAGACTAGTATTACACTTGTGCGCGTTGTGAGGGCATAAAAACATAGTTCTCATATATTTGAGTATAGGATACTCATGCAAGTGTAGTAGGAGGTTGTGTTTTACCGATGGTACGGAAAACAGCTTCGCTCTGGATAGACCCCTCGGAATTCCATTGGTAGTATGACTATGTGTCTATGGAAGTCCGAATCAGGGTAGGTGTATTTGGTCTTAACCTGAGACTTGCACCGTTAATACTTGCGACAATCAATATGCTTTGGTTTTAGGTCGTCCAGGGCTTTAACAGGTTATGTGTATGCCTCTGCTAGGTATATTGAGAATCGTAGTGTGTTGGGTGTGATGTCGAGACGGAAGTATCACTCCAGTCATAGTGGAGATGATGGTCACGTAGGATACGGAACTGGTTCTCTTATGTACTGCAGTCATCGGGATAAAATGACTAGGTCATGTTTATCCGATTATAGAGACTAGTTACCAGACATCCGATATGTGCTTCGTACGGGGCAGACACAATTCCAGCCCCACTATTTGTACAGATCATGGTGTTGTTGTACAAATTAACTATGTGACAAAGGAAATTGCTCTTTTATCATTTGTGATTAGATCACCAAGATGTATAAATGATGAAAGGATCTTATTATTATTTCCTGGATTGAGATGATATGAGACAGTATCAATCCACGAAGGTTTAATCATTAAATATCCATAGTCAGAGTATTATCGAGATTGGACATCGATAATGCGAAAAAGACTAGTATTACACTTGTGCGCGTTGTGAGGGCATAACAACATAGTTCTCATATATTTGAGTATAGGATACTCATGCAAGTGTAGTAGGAGGTTGTGTTTTACCGATGATACGGAAAACAGCTTCGCTCTGGATAGACCCCTCGGAATTCCATTGGTAGTATGACTATGTGTCTATGGAAGTCCGAATCAGGGTAGGTGTATTTGGTCTTAACCTGAGACTTGCACTGTTAATACTTGCGACAATCAATATGCTTTGGTTTTAGGTCGTCCAGGGCTTTAACAGGTTATGTGTATGCCTCTGCTAGTATATTGAGAATCGTAGTGTGTTGGGTGTGATGTCGAGACGGAAGTATCACTCCAGTCATAGTGGAGATGATGGTCACGTAGGATACGGAACTGGTTCTCTTATGTACTGCAGTCATCGGGATAAAATGACTAGGTCATGTTTATCCGATTATAGAGACTAGTTACCAGACATCTGATATGTGCTTCGTACGGGGCAGACACAATTCCAGCCCCAGGCCTAGCATGTGACATCCGATACTGGATCGATATGCACAATACTAAAAATATTACACCTGATATAGATCACATATTCCTGTAAGGATATTTCTGGAGAATTGGGTACGCATGACGCTTTGTTAGATGCCAACCTTGTCTTGTAAATCGGTAAAAACGTAGTACTAGGTACGTACGTGTTCAGATAGTCCGACGACCGGATTTACTACCAACATATCCGGGGATCTCATGGGTCGCTTCCCAAAGATTCACCGATGACGTATGACTCGCATTTTATTAATCTGTGATTAATTAGATGAGAGAGAAAATTAATCTGGGATTAATTGCGGAGATATTTTATCTGGGATAAAATATCATTTAAAGAGAGAGAACGATTAATTTGGAATTAATCGATAAAATAATATATTCAATATATTATACGAAATTGGATTTCGACGCGGAATTAAATTTAGAATTAATTCGGGCGAACGAGTTAATTTAGAATTAATTCGTAAGCGATGTGAATAGTAATTTTGCTAGGCATAATTATTTAATTACGTCGCAACAGAAAATTCGTTAATTTGGAATTAGCGAACCCGAGCCCGGGAGTGTTTGCGGATGCACTCGCATTTCGAATTCAAGTGCGGCCATAAGTCACATCAAGCGTTGACATGATCCAGGCCAACAACAAACCAAAGGACGCATTACAAGTACCAGAAGGGCCAATTACGAGGCAGAAGACCAAAAGACTCAGAGAAGCAGTGGCGGGATTAGTTCAGAGTTTTATGGCTGACTGCAACAAACAAATAGAGATGCATGTGGGCTTCGATGGAAAGGGCCCAAAACCATTTCACTTGGCCCAAATCAGTTTAGAATAAAGCTTCCTAGGCATTTGAAGACTTAAAGACTTGATATTTGTGTAATTTCATTTTTAGGGGCATTGTTGTCTTTATGCCTTTAGGTTTCTTTTTGTAACACTATTTAAGCTTACTTTCTTCTTCATTTGAGGGTAATCAACGAAATTGTAAACTCAAAAGCTTAAAGCTTTGGCTATGGCCGAATTATTGTAAGGGAGGGATTCCCCTTTTCAAGTTTGAATCGACTTATCTAAGTTTGGCACACTTAGTGGCGTCTCCATTGCTAGCAAAACACTACAAGGATTCATCTTAAATGTTCTCAAGGGCAAGTTCTTTGTGGGTCTTATTTGTGGCCTTGGAAGGGTTTTTGTTCCTACAAAATCAAATTCACGGTTCTTGGGGTTCTGTCCGTTGCTTGTGGTTTGCTTGGATTTTGAATCCAAGTGGGTTTCTTGTCATTTGGTATCAGAGCTCAGGGTTCCAAGGTCTGATTTTTTTATCTTTCCTTTTGTTTGATTCTATTTTTATTTTGTTCTTTGTTATTTTCGTTTCAGTTCTTGTTGGATCTTGTTTCTGTTTTTGTTTTGTTTATATTCTGAATCTGGTTTTGTTGTGAAGCATATTCTGGATCTGGTTTTGTTGTGAAGCATATTCTGGATCTGGTTTTGTTGTTCTGCATATCAGTTCATCTTTTATCTTTTATCAGTTCGTCATAGTTGCATATCAGTTCATCTTTATCATTTTCCAGTTCTGGGTTTCTGTTATGTTCTTCCTATCAGTTCGTCGTAGTCATTATGTTCTTCAGCATATGTTTAAGAAATAAGCATGTTCTTTGGCGGCTGTGTGATTTGTTTCTAAAACCCTAGTGAAATTTGAAATCTGACTCTGAATTCAGACCCTGAAACTTAACCTCTGAAATCAGACTCTAAAAACTTAGCCTTTCAAATCTGACCCTGAAATCAGACCCTGAAACTTAGTCTCTGAAATCAGACCCTGAAGATTAGCCTCTGAAAATCAGACTCTGAAAAGTAACCTCTGAAATCAGACCCTGACCAGTAGCCTCTGAAGTCAGACACTGAATAGTAGCCTCTGAAATCAGACTCTGAAAAGTGAAATTTTTTTGGTTGAATCTAGTTTGTTCCATATTATCATTTAGGTGCCCGTGGAGGGTATTCCATCAAAATTTTTATAAAGGTGCCAAATTTTCTCCCGAAATTGCATACGACCGTGAATTTGCATGCTTATTTTTTTTCCATTGTGCTAATTGTTTACTCCTTATTTCTAATTACTCTAGCTTAAGTATTATTGATTGAGTCTCCGTCATCACTATTCCTGTTCGTGTTTTGTTTTCGCCTGCCCTATATATATATATATAATATATATATATATATATATATATATATATTATTGGGTCCGTTGTGTTCATGCTAGCTTGAGGACTACATTTGGTTTGTATTCTTGGATTGAGTGTGGTTCACATTTGAATTGAGGACGAACTCAAGAGTGGTAAAAGGCAGTGATTGTGAGCACAGTATCGGGTAAAAGCCAATAGAGTGCAAACACGAGTGGAGTGATATCATTCGAGTGTAAACACGTGAGATTGTGAGGATTTAGATATTTGCTTTACTTTCTTGTTATTTCTAATCTGTTTGTTTAGTGTTGAGATGGCAGGTCTAACTACTGATGAAAAGCTTGAGGCTTTGGATAGGAAATTTACAGATATGATGGAGAACATGAATACTGCTTTGGAGAGATTGTCCAAGAGTGTAGAGAGTATTCAAACTGGTAGCGGTCCCAGAGTACCACCACCTCAGAATGTACCACCACCTCACAATGTGCCACCTCGCCGTGTGTACCACCACAGTATGTACCACCAGATGAAGAGGAAGCTGAAAATGAGTTTGATGATTCTGATGGTTTTGATGATGTGGAGGAGAGATTTCAGCCTGGGCATGATAGGAGGCCTAATAGGAGGTTTGATAGGAGGAATGATAGGAGGGATAGACGGTTTGATGATAGAGGTGCATTTGATGCCAGAAGAGAGGATTATGATCGGAGAGGATATGGTAGGCGAGGAGATGTAGATGGTGATCTAGGTAGCATCAAGATCAAGATACAACATTCCAAGGCAAGAATGATCCTGAAGCTTATTTAGAAGAAAAGAAAATAGAATTGATTTTCAACTGTCATCACTACTCAGACGAGAAGAAGATCAGTCTGGCAGCAATTGAGTTTACCGATTATGCTATGATTTGGTGGGATCAGCTTGTCTCTACTCGGAGGAGAAACTATGAGAGACCGGTTCAGACATGGGCAGAACTTAGGGGTCTCATGAGAAAGAGATTTATACCCAGCCATTACTATAGGGAGTTGTATCAGAAACTACAACATATGTATTGGGGGACCAAAAGTGTTGAGGACTATTACACAGAGATGGAAGTTTCCATGATCAGGGCAAATGTAGTTGAGGATGCAGAAGCTACTATGGCACGGTTTCTAGGGGGCTTGAATAGAGAGATTGCAAACATGGTGGAGTTGCATCATTATGTTGATTTGGAGGATATGCTTCACATGGCTATCAAGATAGAAAGACAACTCAAGAAAAAGTCAACATCCAGATTTGGTACTCAGGCTACTTCTGCATGGAAAGGGAAATGGGTTCCGAATGAGAAGCGAGATGGAGGTTTTGACAAGCCTAGAGGCGAATTCAGTGGAGGCTTTAATAAGCCTAGGGCCGAACCTAGTGCCAAGGGTAAAGAGGCTGCAGAACCGATCAAGACTAGACCAAAACCTGAGGGAGCAACTACTAGAACTAAGGATGTAAAGTGTTTCAAATGTTTGGGCATGGGACACTATGCTTCACAATGTCCCAATAGGCGTACCTTAGTGATTGATAAAAAGAGTGGAGAGATGTACTCTACCGATAGTGAGGTTGAGGAGGAGATGCCAGAGTTGGAGGATGCTAGTGACCATGAGGGAGCTGCATACCCGCTTGATAACTTATCCTTAGTTGTCAAGCGTGCTTTGAGTGCACATGTTGTAGAGGATGAGAGTGTGCAGCAGAGGGAGAATATATTCCATACTAGGTGTCGTGTGAATGGCAAGGGGTGTAGTATGATCATAGATGGGGGCAGTTGTACTAATGTTGCTAGCACAGCTTTGATTGAGCGATTGGGGTTGAGCTGCTTGAGACACCCGAAGCCTTACAAGTTGCAGTGGTTAAATGATTGTGGGGAGATAAGTGTGACAAAGCAGGTACTGTTGAGCTTTACCATTGGGCCATACACGGATGATGTCCTATGTGATGTGATACCGATGCATGCCGGACATATTCTTTTGGGCAGACCGTGGCAGTTTGATAATAAGGTTATTCATGATGGGTTCAAGAACAAGTACTTTTTTCAGCATAAGGGAAAACCCATTACATTATACCCACTTACACCTGCACAAGTCCATGAAGATCAGGTTAAGTTGCAACTTGAACGTGACAAAGAGAGAGCGAAGGGAAACACCACTTTGGACGAAACTAGTAAGAGTGTGTATTTGGTGAGAAAAATAAGGCCAACGCCGTGGGAGTTTCCAAGGGGGTGTGAGTGAACGTGAGGGGGAAACAAAAGGGAGAGTTAAAAAGAGTTTCTACATGGGTGAGGGTGAAGCGAGGAAAGCGTTCAAGGCTAGCAAGATCATGCTATTGTTAGTCTATAAGGAGCCTCATATTTATTTTACTAACGCTGACCCTTTGCTTCATGTGTCTATTTCATCTCTTTTGCAGAATTACAGTGACGTACTCACAGAGGACATACCTAGTGGGCTTCCACCCATTAGAGGTATTGAGCACCAGATAGACTTCATACCTAGAGCAGTCATTCCTAACAGACCGGCTTATAGGAGCAATCCCGAGAAGACAAATGAGCTACAAAGGCAAGTACAAGAATTGATGGATAAGGGGTATGTAAGGGAAAGCATGAGCCCTTGTGCAGTACCAGTACTTCTAGTTCCTAAGAAAGATGGGACGTGGCGTATGTGCGTTGATTGTCGAGCTATCAACAATATTACGGTAAAGTATCGTCACCCCATTCCTAGACTAGATGACATGTTGGATGAATTGCATGGTTCCAAAATTTTTAGTAAGATTGACTTAAAGAGTGGATACCATCAAATTCGCATGAGAGAGGGAGATGAGTGGAATACTGCATTTAAGACTAAGTATGGCTTGTATGAATGGTTAGTTATGCCATTTGGTCTCTCAAACGCACCTAGGACATTTATGAGATTGATGAATCATGTTATGCGTACATTTTTAGGTAAGTTTGTTGTGGTTTATTTTGATGACATCTTAGTTTATAGTAAAACAGTAGATGAGCATGTAATGCATTTGGAGCATGTACTTGATGTTTTACGAAAAGAACAATTGTATGCTAACTCTGAAAAATGCACATTTTGCATGGATAGAATTGTTTTTCTTGGCTTTGTTGTGAGTGCAAATGGCATCGAGGTAGATGTGGAGAAGGTAAAGGCAATTCAGGAATGGCCTACACCAACTACAGTGACAGAAGTCTGAAGCTTTCATGGGTTAGCGAGCTTCTATAGGAGATTTGTCAAGGACTTCAGTAGCATTGTCGCGCCATTGACTGAGGTAGTAAAGAAGACAGTTGGTTTTCAATGGGGCGAGGCGCAAGAGCGAGCATTCCAGGACCTTAAAGCGAAGTTATGCAGTGCACCCATTTTAGCACTACCCAACTTCGAGAAGACATTTGAGATTGAGTGCGACGCATCAGGGTTAGGTATTGGAGCAGTTCTCATGCAAGAAAAACGGCCAATAGCCTATTTTAGTGAGAAGCTGAATGGAGCAGCTTTGAGGTACCCCACGTATGACAAAGAGTTATATGCGCTTGTGAGAGCACTTGAGACATGGCAGCGCTACTTGTGGCCTAAAGAGTTCGTGATCCAAACTGACCATGAATCATTAAAACACTTGAAGGGTCAAGGTAAGCTGAATAAGCGACACGCAAAATGGATGGAATTCGTTGAGTCATTTCCATATGTTATACGCTACAAGCAAGGTAAAGAAAACATAGTGGCCGATGCATTATCTCGCAGGTATGTTTTACTTACTTCAATGCATGCACGGATGTTGGGATTTGATTTGATTAAGGAATTATATGAGTGTGATTCTGATTTTGGTGAGATTTTTGCTACTTGTACAAAGTCATCTTTTGGAAAGTTTTACATTCATGACGGATTCTTATTCAAAGCGAACAGGTTGTGTGTTCCTGCTTGTAGTATGCGTGAGTTGCTTGTGAAGGAAGCGCATGGGGGAGGTTTGATGGGGCATTTTGGGATTACTAAGACTTTAGCTATTTTACATGAGCACTTTTATTGGCCTAAAATGAAACGTGATGTTGAGCGTATTTGTGATAAGTGTCTAACATGTAAGCATGCTAAATCTAAATTAATGCCACATGGTTTGTATACTCATTTGCTTGTACCTAGTGAACCCTGGGTTGATATATCGATGGATTTTGTGTTAGGTTTGCCTAGGACAAAGAGGGGAAGGGATTCAATCTTTGTTGTAGTTGATAGGTTTAGTAAAATGGCTCATTTCATTGCATGTCATAAAACCGATGATGCTACAAACATTGCAGATTTATTTTTCAGAGACATAGTGCGACTCCATGGTATACCTAGGAGTATTGTATCTGATAGAGATGTTAAGTTCCTTAGCCATTTTTGGAAGGTGTTGTGGGCTAAACTAGGCACCAAACTATTGTATTCTACCACATGTCATCCACAGACTGATGGACAAACAGAGGTAGTTAATAGGACTTTATCACAATTATTGCGCACTATAGTTGGCAAGAATTTGAAGAGTTGGGAAGATTGTTTTCCATTTATTGAGTTTGCATATAATCATAGCATTCATTCTTCTACATCATTTTCACCTTTTGAAATTGTTTATGGTTTTCAGCCACTAACTCCATTGGATTTGTTACCTGTGCCTGTTGATGAGCATGCGGGGCTAGATGGAAAACGGAAAGCCGATTTGGTGAAGCACATACATGAGAAAGCAAGAGAGCAAATACAACGAAAGAAATAGCAATATGCTTCTCATGCTAATAAGGGAAGAAAGCGTGTGGTATTTCAGCCTGGAGATTAGGTTTGGGTACACATGCGCAATGAGAGATTTCCTGAACAACGTAAATCTAAGCTACAACCGAGAGGGGATGGCCCATTTCAAGTTTTGGAACGGATTAATGACAATGCATACAAGTTGGATTTACAAGGTAAGTATAATGTGTCTGCTACATTTAATGTTTCTGACTTAACTCCTTTTGATGCAGGTACAGATTCGAGGTCGAATCCTTTTCAAGAGGGAGGGGATGACATGATCCAGGCCGACAAAAAACCAAAGGATGCATTACAAGTACCAGAATGGCCAATTATGAGGCAGAGGACCAAAATACTCAGAGAAGCAATGGCGGGATTAGTTCAGAGTTTTATGGCCGATTGCAACAAACAAATAGAGATGCATGTGGGCTTCGATGGAAAGGGCCCAAAACCATTTCACTTGGCCCAAATCAGTTTAGAATAAAGCTTCCTAGGCATTTGAAGACTTAAAGACTTGATATTTGTGTAATTTCGTTTTTAGGGGCATTGTTGTCTTTATGCCTTTAGGGTTTCATTTGAGGGTAATCAACGAAATTGTAAACTCAAAAACTTAAAGCTTTGGCTATGGCCGAAATATTGTAAGGGAGGGATTCCCCTTTTCAAGTTTGAATCGACTTATCTAAGTTTGGAACACTTAGTGGCGTCTCCATTGCTAGCAAAACACTACAAGGATTCATCTTAAAGGTTCTCAATGGCAAGTTCTTTGTGGGTCTTCTTTGTGGCCTTGGAAGGGTTTTTGTTCCTACAAAATCAAATTCGCGGTTCTTGGGGTTCTGTCCGTTGCTTGGGGTTAGCTTGGATTTCAAATCCAAGTGGGTTCTTGTCAAGCGTCAAATCACTAGTCAATCAATTGATGTGATGTCTAGTCACTTTGAGTGATATGACAACGTGTCATTGTGATTGATGGTGGTAGTTGGAGAGCTTTAATGCTTTTGCCTTTTTGACTTTTTGAAATTCAAAAAATTGGTATATGTTTAATTGATTTTGGAAATCAATTAACTAATACAAAAAAACCAACTTCTTCTCTCTTATTTTTTCTCCTCTCTCACACGCCCAAGGGGCAGTTTTTATTCTTCATTTTTTCTGTCACAGCCGAGAATTTGAAGGAGAAGCAAAGGAAGTTTTGCAGCAAAATTTCCGAAGTGCTAGCACAATTTAGAGTCTTGCGAAGGTGATAGGGAACCGCACCCGTGAGCTTGGAATCACCATTCGAAAGCTTGGAGCTTGGAGATGGCCGAATTCATGGAGGACAGAAATGCTCACTGCCGAGAGCTTCAAGGGTTCTTGGAGAGTTTTTGTGTTCGTCGCATCGCTCAACCGATCGATGTAAGTATTCCGCAACGTTTTCGATGTATTCACATGTATGTTTCATCGCTTTATTCGATCCTCGGGACCGTAGATTTTCCCAACAATGGTATCAGAGCGAGTAAAAGCATGAAACTTGAACTTAGGGTTAAAATTGGGCAAAATTGATTTGAGCATGTTTGAGTGAAATTGTATGTTTGAGTATGCTTAAATATTGATAACATGGTGTTATGCATTGTCAATTTGATGAATTTTGAATTGGACAAATTTTCCCCAATTTTTTAGGCTTGGCCGAGAATGATGAACCCTAAAGGTCATGGTGATTTTTTGATTTTTGATTCATTGGATGAGTTGATATCAATTGGGTAATTGTTGATTTGAGAATTAATTGGATTGAATTTGAAATTGGACAAAATACCCCATGATTGCCGAGACTATATGAGCATGTTTGGGTTTGATTTTTGTTTAAAATGTGTTGGACATATTTTGATGTAAATGAACATAATTAATTAGGCTAATTGATGTTTTGGAAATGTTAATTTGGGTGATTAATTATGGCAATACACTTTGGTTAATTAAATATGAAATTTGGAATTTTGTAGTTTAATTAATTGGGCTTAATTTTGGAAATTGGGCTTGTAAAGTTGTAAATGGGCTAATTGGGCTTGGTTGTACCAAGATGGGTTTAGGCTAAATTGGTTGGATCCAATTGGGCCCAAAACCAAATCCATAAAGTCCAATTATGACTAATGGACCTTTAATTTTAATTGGGCCTAATGGGTCTAAATTGGTTTCTAGGCATATAAGGGTGATTCCTTTAAATGGGCTTTAGTCTTTGGGTTTGACCCAAGTTGACCAAAAGTCCATGCCTTAAGAAATTAATTAAAAGCCATTAGACTTTAATTAAATTAACATTGGATGTTAATCGGGCTTTTAGACCCGTAACGATTAGATTTAGAATCTAAGTCGTAAAGGTTCGTTAATAAAGTGTAATATTTAATTTGGAATTAAATAGTCAATTAGTATTAAATACATATTAAATTGGATTTAATGTTGTAGTTTAATTTAATTCAAGAATTTATACTTTGAGTACTTATTCGCAAAACGAGTTTGACTCGCGCAAAATCAAATCATTGTTTGAACATTTGATGGTCATTAATTATCAGATTAATTAATTGGATTAGATTGATTGATAACATGCTTGTGTGAATACATGGTTGCGATGCATGAATAATGTATATCGGATGGATATTAGATGGGTGGGGCAATTTTGGAAATTGTTGTAATAAATTTCGAATTTATTAATTGGACCTGCGTGTCCAGCCTATTACCTCTTTGACTCTATGTATTTCTCTTCTCACCTATTCCCCTCAATGTAAATGAGGTTTCTTTAGAAGTGTTATGTAATGGGTAGAAGCAATACTTGTGGTAGCGGGAGAGAGGAAATGGAGAGATTTGATCTAGGATCATTGTGTTAAGTATCCATCCGCATATCATTATTATTTTATTTATATGCGCCTTATTATGTGTTTAGAATGCATGTTTAAGGGTGTATGATGATGAGAACTTAACAAAGATAATTAATTGGTTGCCAATTGCACGCGAAAAACCCTCACATTATATTAAGTGTTTTTCCTTCCATTGAGTGATTCTTACTCAAGATCCAAGACTAGCATTGGTTTGTTGTCCAAAGTCAAGGCCTTTGTCCGTCGAGGATGTGTTTGAATCATGAAAGCTTTGTTCCATATCGGTGTCTTGTCCAAGTTGTGATTTGTTGGCCAAAGTCAATATCACTTCTTGTCCATCGACATTGATTACGAAGTTTTCCATGGTCAATGGGTTCCGCGTAACTGGGATCACTAAGTTTGTTGTGCCAAAGCCAAGGCTTAGTTGATTCAGAGGAAAAAGGTTAGGCAATATATTGGATATATTGGCATATATAGGATATATGTTTCGGACTTGGATGTCCACCTATTGGATCTAGGAACTGGATGGGATCCAATTGATCTTAGAGATCTACCTAGTTAATTATCATACAATTTGTTGACCAAAGTCAAGATTGTGTGTTATTTAACGGGATCCTAACCCACTAGGAAACTAGGTTTCCCGAGTACTCCACAGAGGGTTAGAGGCTCGCCGAAAAATAGTGGGAGGCAAGTATTAAATTTGCAATATTCGTTTAGTTACTTGCCATACGCGCTCAATATCAAATATTACGTCAAATAAATTATATATTAGTTGGACTAATAATTAATTGTTGTTTTATTAAACAATTGGACTGTATTCAAACTATTTCATTTATAAATGATTATATAATTGGATTATAGTAATCAATATATTTGATTTAATTAATTATAGTTGATTTTATAATTGGATTATAGTAATCAATATAATTGAATTTAATCTATTAAATTATAGTTGATTATATAGTTAGACTATAGTAATCATTATAATAAATAGTACCTAAAAATCGTTGATTAAATAGTTGGACTATTAGAATCAAGATAAATTGAAAGATTAGTGTTTAAAACATAATCCTAGGTGAAAATGTATTTAAACGACTTTAATTTTCAAATTGAGAATAAAATTTCAGGATGGTCCTGGAAACTAAGAAGTTACTTTAATTGATAAAATAACATATTAGGCCTAAGCCCGGAGTTAAGCAAATAGTAGAGCATGATATTTGGAATATTCATGTGATGATAACTTTAGTGCTTAATCTGTTATGCTTGCCAAATAAGACTCCTTAATTTCTTAATCAGAACTAAGGATTAGATCCTTAAAGTATGATAATGAAATTGAAGGATCTTCATAGATCTATTCATAGATCTTTGAAGTACTAAATTGCAATAGTAAACTCTTGGAGAGTTAATGGCTATACTCAAGGAGTCAAAGCGAAAGTTTGCAATAAGGCAAGAAGCGCAAGGCGCGCATCTTACTTCGATATTCCGGAAGGCCAAGGCTTGGCCAAAGGCTTCTGGAGTGTGAAAAAAGGGCAAAGGAAAAATCATTATAATCTTCTGGGAAATAAATGACATATCCTAAAATGTCTGCCTAAATTGTGGCAAACGGGGACACGGAAGCGTGACTGCCGTATGGACAAGGCAGACATGAAGGAATTGAAGACGGGCAAAGCTCTGACTTCAAATATGTTTGTCATAAATATGTTCACTAATTAGTATTAAAATTGGATTTTAGATACTAAAAGTGGTACATAAATATGTACTGGTGTGCAGAATCTGCTATGAGTAGGATACTGACTTCATATGAGATTTATCTGCGGATTGAGAACGAGACGAAAGTCGATGTTTTAACCGTAGATACCTAAGTTTAGGAACTACCCTTCGGGTATGTACTTAAATTAGGAAACTGTTAAAATGTAACTAGTTTGACTAGATACATTATCTCTATATCAGGGTTTAACCCGTTGCGGGTATACCTTTATATTCTAGAACACTAAAGTGTTTCATTTTATAAAGATGATATTGAGATAAACACATTAGATGTGAATAACAGTATTTATATTTTGAATATAAATAAATCTCAAACATATAATGTGACAAACAAATAGCTCAAACTGATTTGATCAGAAGAAACTTAATTGTGGCATTATTGTCAGGGACACAATTTAACAAGACTCGTATATCCACACTTTTGAAAAGTGGGTACTATGACAATTTGATTCCATTCAAATAATGTCTACGAATCTAGTTTGTTGGGAAAAGTGCCTAAAACACTATTTACTTGGTAAAAGTGTAAATGCCACTGATCTGTTAGCCCTTATTCATAGTGAAGTAGGTGGGCCCATATCTAGCTAGGCTAGAGGAGGATATGAATATTTCGTGACCTTACGGATGTGGCATCGGGTAGTGGTTATGTGTTTCTTTTGAAACATAAATCGGAAACTTTTAGAGTTTCGACACGAAGTAGACAAACAGATCGGCTAAAGTATTAAACCATCACGGTTAGACCATGATGAAAATACTTAAGCAATAAGTTTCTCAAATACTTGAAAGAGTATAGTATTCTTTCAATGAGGACTCCTCCCGGAACACGTCAATATGACGGTGTGTCTGAACGGAGAAACCGAATTTTGTTGGAGATGATAAGGTTAATCATGAGTCGCTCTGAGCTACCGTTTCCTTCAACGGATACGCATTAACAGTGCAGAACTTATTTTGAATAAGGTTCCATAAAAATCTGTTTGACAGAATTCATATTAGATATGAACAAGAAAGAAACCGGGTTTTCTCATTCCTGAAGATTTGGGATGCTGGGCATATGTTTGGATGATTCTAAACTATAAACCAAATCGGAAAAGTGCCTAGTTGTAGGTTATCCTAGGGAAACCAAAGTATAGTACTTATACAACTCACATGAGAACAATGTAATTGTTGCTCACCATGCGGTTTTCCTAAGAGGAATACCTATATGCAGTGGTAAGTGGGAGGAAAGTAAAACTCGATGAAAATCGGAGTAATACTGTTCCCGGCACCGATTTCTTAATGGAACATAAATAGTTCATCAAGAATGAAACTATACCAATAATCTTCGAATACACAAGAACCGCGTAAGTCGGAGAGAGTTAGAAAACTACCTGGGGTATGGGTTTCTGATCTCACCTCGAAAGGATGTCAATCTTATTGAGGAATACGAATTGACTACGTATGAGGTAGTGATACAAGGTATCGACTCCTTATTATGGAAAAGTGCCATGAATCCGAAATGGATCCCATGTAAACCAACTATGTTTAGACACTAGTTGTTGTACCGCAAGGCATTGTGCCTGCTGGTACTATATGAGTCTTCAAGGAAGACATACATGGAAAGCAACATACCAACGTACTAAGCTAGGCTTGTAGCGAAAAGGTATCTTTATCAACATTGTGTCGATTATGACGAAACTTTTTAACTGTTGCCATGATAAATCCATTTGGATAATGCTTGCTAATGCTGCAAGTTTCATTTATGAAATGTGGCAGCTAAATGCCAAAACCGCTTTCCTTAACGAAAACCTTTTGGAGGATGTTTATAACATCCTGACGGTTTTATCGTACCAAAACGAGCAAACAAGGTTTGCAGGTTATTCGATCCATGTATGGATTGAAGCAAGCATTGAGTTCTTGGAACTATCACTTTGATGTAATCATAATGGTATATGATTTAATTCAAAACTAAAATGATTCTTGTGTATATAAGGAGGTTAGTGGGAGCGCACTAACAGTGAAAGTCCTAAATAAATGATGACATATCATTTCTTGGAAATGATATTCCCATAAATATCATCGGTGAAAGCTTGGCTTTCAAGAAAATTCTCCGTAGAATTCTTGGGAGAAACAACTTTTATTCTAGGAATAAAGATCTACTAGGATAGATCTAAAAGTTGTTAATACTCTCCGAGAACTAGTACATTGACAAATGTACGCGACCTGGTGTCTCATATGCTTTGAGCATATGGAGTCACAATCGGGCCAATCCAAGTGATGGTCACATGATTGATGTTAAGAACATCCTTGAGTATCTTAGAGGAACTAAGGATACATTCTTAAACTATGGAGATGGAGAACTTGAAGTGACTGGGTTCACTTATGCAAGTTTCCAGACCGATAAAAATGACTATAAGTCATAACAACGGTACTATAAAGTTTGAATAACGGAACAGTGAGCTGGAAATCTTCCAAGCAAGATACTGTTACCGCATAAACAACAAAAGTGGATTATTGCTGCAGCTGAGGCAGCAATAGAAGCCATTTGGGTCGATAACAAATCTAATTATATTAGATATAGTTCTGTTAGCAGCTGAGCTAGGCTTCAGCACATGATAAAGAATTAATGGTCTCATCAACGATCCAGATATATATTTCGACTATTCATCTGATCCGTTCGGATCATACATCGTGGCGATGTGATGATCGTATAAATCACATCAGATGATAATCATGCAAATCCGCTAACGAAAGTCTTTTCTCAGAAATTTGAGCGAACCGTACATAGTTCGGGTGTAGGACACTTGAGTGACTAGCTATAGGCCAAGTGGGAGATTGTTGAACAGTTATGACCCATAGAATCACTATTTGTACATATCATGGTGTTGTTGTACAAATTAACTATGTGACAAAGGAAATTGCTCTTTTATCATTTGTGATTAGATCACCAAGATGTATAAATGATGAAAGGTCCTTATGATTAGTTCATGGATTGAGATGATATGAGACAATATCAATCCACGATGGTTTAATCATTAAATATCCCTAGTCATAGTATTATCGAGATTGGACATCGATAATGCGGAAAAGACTAGTATTACACTTGTGCGCGTTGTGAAGGCATAACGACATAGTTCTCATATATTTGAGTATAGGATACTCATGCAAGTGTAGTAGGAGGTTGTGTTTTACCGATGGTACGGAAAACAGCTTCGCTCTGGATAGACCCCTCGGAATTCCATTGGTAGTATGACTATGTGTCTATGTGACATGATCCAAGGGATAGCATTTGACATGAATGCAGTCACCCAAGGAACATTAGAGCCTTTGCAATTGCAACCAGGCCCAATCACACGCCAAAGAGCTAAGAAGATCACAGACGCAATAGCGGGGCCAGAGTTTGCATATAATAGATGCATTCATCATTCTAGTTTTTACTTGCCTTATGAGATTAATTATGATTCTAATTCTTTAACTCCTATGGATTTATTATCTTTGATTCTTATTAAGCTTGGGAGTATGAATGATAAGGGAAAGGCAGAGTTGGTGAGAATAATAGGTTTCCAACGCATGTGTGTTTGACCCCGGCAATTGGGTGTGGCTTTATATGCAAGGGGAAAAGATCCAAGCTACAATCGAGAGGAGATGGACCTTTTCAAGTCTTGGAAAGGATCAATGACAATGCATATAAGCTGGATTTTCCAGGTAAGTACAACGTATCTGCTACTTTTAATGTTTCTGACTTAACTCATTTTGATGCAGGTTCAGATTCGAGGTCGAATCCTTTTCAACAAGGAGGGAATGACATGATTCCAACCACACCAGAGACATTACAGGATGCAGCTAATAACTTGGAGGAACCCATGCAGTTGCCAAGCGGTCCAATCACACGCCAAAGAGCAAAGAAGATCAGAGAGGCCTTGCGGGACTAGCTCAGAGCTATGTGACCAGTTGCAGCAACCAAGTCAAGTGCACACCAGAGACACATATGGGCATAACCAGAGAGGTCCCCAAGCTATTTCATTTGACCTAGATCAGCTCAGACTGAAGCATAGCAGAGCAGCTTCAGCACCAGCACCCTTTTGACCCGATTTCACCCATTTTGGGACTATGTTGAATTCGGCCAAATGGGGGCATTTTTGTCATTTTTCCTCGACATTTTGACTTTATTTATGATGTAATTAGCATGGTTTACTATTCCATTAGGCTTAATTATGCTTAGATCTCTACTTAGCCGGAAGCACGTCAATTTACTATAGCATGTAAGCACCTTAATTAGCTTAAGTGAGATTAGCTTCTAATCTTTGTTTTAACTTTATTTAGGTGCAAAAGGACCTTAATGGTCGTGGTTGAGGTGCTTGACTTAGGGTTTTGGTAATTTTAGCTCTAGGGTCATTTTAGCCTTTTTACTCTTTTGTAACCCTTATTAAATGACTCTTCTTTGTATTTTTGGACAACCAACGTGATATACAGAAATTTGAAAGAGAGAAAAGCTTGAGCTTCCATGGCTATGGCCAAAACCTTGTTGAGGGAGGGATTCCCCTTTTCAAGTTCAAATTGACTTATCTAAGCTTGGCAACTTAGTGGCGTCTCCATTGCTAGCAAAATACAATCTGATTTCATGCTTGTGGTTATCATGGACGTGAGTTTCATGGTGGTTAGGGGCTGATCTTGGTTGGGTTTTGTTCCTACAAAATCAGTATTCAAAGTTCTTGGGGTTTTGAGAAAGATGTTTGGGGGTTTGCTTGGTTTCCAACCCAAGTGAGTTCTTGCCATTTGGTATCATGAGCTTAGGGTTCTGAGGTCTGATTTCCTATCCTTTGTGTTGTTTAATCTTGTATTCATCTTTGTTCTTTGTTGATTTAATTTCGGCATCAAGGTTTTACTTCCACCTTGATTCGGCCATTGTTGGATCTTGTTGTTTCTTGCTGATTCTTGTTGATTTGTGATCAAAATATCATGAATAACATTCTGCCTTGAGTGTTTTTTGATTGATCATGAGTATTTCTTTGAGTTAAGCTTTGGCTACTTAGGTCAAAATTGGGGCTTTTGTGTTCTTTGCTTGAATCAAGTGTTTAGTTGTTAATTGTATGTTACTAGGACGTGTTTAACATTGTTATTAAGTTATTAGTTTCAAAAATCCAAAAAAAAAAAAAAAAAAGAATCAGATCAGATTCGACCTAGTGAGATTTATTGACATATCTTGTCTTGCTATTGTTGAATACATGCAATTAGAGTTGTTTCCATAGGTATTATTCATATCAACTTTGCAAAAATCAGAATTGACATCATTCATCTTGGTATTTACGTGAGCTTACTTGTTTGCATTCTTGTGAAGTTAGCACAATCTTGTGAGTTTTAGTGAAAAGAAAGAAAGATTGAGTGCATTATTGATGGAATGTGAATGTGTAATTGATGAAACAAATCTGAATGCACCAAATTTGGTGATTGGAGTGAGTTGTATCATGTTATCTTGCTGATTTGTGCTGTTAATGTTGAAGAATCAAGTGAAGCAAGGTTGAGTGCAACAAATTTGCACTAAATTCGTGTGTATCCAAGCAAGTATCACTTGCCACCTCTTGAAATATTATTATTATAAGTGAAGAGGCAATAAATTCATCATTAGCTTGACATGGGAACTTGTGTGTAATCATTTGTTTTTAAGGTGCTTGAAGAGGCAAGTAGCTGCATCACCTAGTTGCTTACAAAAAATATTTACTTAGCTTGTAATTTGACTTGGCTGAATTGGAAATTGAGTTAGTTACATTGTAACTAGATCATTTATACTCATTTGCAAGTTGAAAGGTAGACATTACCACATTGCCGAATTGATTATATGAGTTACATTGCCATTTGAGTTGTATTTACATGTATTGCAAGTGCTAAGGATATATAACTTGAAAATTACCGAATGTGGTAATCTTGTTATTTGCATTGTATTTCATTGGCTTTGTATACACTTTGAGTGTGAGAGACAAAAGAAAAGAGTGAAAAAAAAGAGTTAAAAAAAAAGAGGAAAAAAGAAAAGAAAAGAAAAGAGTGAGACAAAAACAATAGCGAGTGATCACAAGATTGGCTAATTGTCACATTGAGTGCTTGCTTGTTTGTTTGTGCATTTAGCTAACTCGTCTTTTTTCTTATTCCGTGCACTCTAGCTTAAGTCTCTTTGATTGAGTCTTCGTGATTACTATTCTTATTCGCATTATTCCACCTGCACTATATACATTATTGGTTCTTTTTGTTTCTGCTAGCTTGTGGACTACACCTTAGTTGACCATTCTGGGAATTGAGTTGATTTGTAATTGAATTGAGGAAGAACTCAAGAGTGGTAAAAGGCAGTGATTGTGAGCACAATATCGGGTAAAAGCCAATAGAGTGCAAACACGAGTGGAGTGATATCATTCGAGTGTAAACACGTGAGATTGTGAGGATTTACATATTTGTTTTGCTTTTTATTATTTCTGATATGTTTGTTTAGTGTTGAGATGGCAGGTCCAAGTTTAACTATTGATGATAAGATCGAGGTTTTGGATACTTTCAAAAGTGATATCCAAGATATTATGAGTGATTATAGAAGATCTTATGAGAAATGGAAAAAGACTTGGAAGGTAACTAAATATGCAGTGAATGAAGAGAGTACTCAACAACCAAAAACTATAAAGTTGTTTGTAATGAAGTGAGAAGCACTTGTGATGTTGAGTGCATAGCGAATGAAAACACTTGTGAGGCCTTGAATGTTGTGAATTGTGTTATAAGTGACATGGTGAGTGAAAATGCTTGTGAGACCGTGAGCATTGAGGGAGTAAACACTTGTGAGGTAGTGTGCTTTGAGGTTGAAAAACATAGTGAAGTTGACCAGGTGTGTGAGGAGGTCTTTGCAAGTATGGTTGAGATAGTGGCAATGAGTGATGATGAAGCTGTGAGAGCTGGTGAAAAGAAAGTAGATGTGGTAGTGAAGTTTTTCCATAACATTTTCTCTATTGTTTATGCTTTTTCATCGCAGGTACAAGTGGTCAAGTATGATTCTTTTATATTTCAATATCATCGTCCAATTGATTTTGTCATAACTATCTATGATCCGGGTTCGGATTCGAGGACGAATCTATTTCAAGAGAGGGAGAATGACATGATCCAAGGGATAGCATTTGACATGAATGCAGTCACCCAAGGAACATTAGAGCCTTTCCAATTGCAACCAGGCCCAATCACACGCCAAAGAGCTAAGAAGATCACAGACGCAATAGCGGGGCCAGAGTTTGCATATAATAGATGCATTCATCATTCTAGTTTTTACTTGCCTTATGAGATTAATTATGATTCTAATTCTTTAACTCCTATGGATTTATTATCTTTGATTCTTATTAAGCTTGGGAGTATGAATGATAAGGGAAAGGCAGAGTTGGTGAGAATAATAGGTTTCCAACGCATTGTGTTTGACCCCGGCAATTGGGTGTGGCTTTATATGCAAGGGGAAAAGATCCAAGCTACAATCGAGAGGAGATGGACCTTTTCAAGTCTTGGAAAGGATCAATGACAATGCATATAAGCTGGATTTTCCAGGTAAGTACAACGTATCTGCTACTTTTAATGTTTCTGACTTAACTCATTTTGATGCAGGTTCAGATTCGAGGTCGAATCCTTTTCAACAAGGAGGGAATGACATGATTCCAACCACACCAGAGACATTACAGGATGCAGCTAATAACTTGGAGGAACCCATGCAGTTGCCAAGCGGTCCAATCACACGCCAAAGAGCAAAGAAGATCAGAGAGGCCTTTGCGGGACTAGCTCAGAGCTATGTGACCAGTTGCAGCAACCAAGTCAAGTGCACACCAGAGACACATATGGGCATAACCAGAGAGGTCCCCAAGCTATTTCATTTGACCTAGATCAGCTCAGACTGAAGCATAGCAGAGCAGCTTCAGCACCAGCACCCTTTTGACCCGATTTCACCCATTTTGGGACTATGTTGAATTCGGCCAAATGGGGGCATTTTTGTCATTTTTCCTCGACATTTTGACTTTATTTATGATGTAATTAGCATGGTTTACTATTCCATTAGGCTTAATTATGCTTAGATCTCTACTTAGCCGGAAGCACGTCAATTTACTATAGCATGTAAGCACCTTAATTAGCTTAAGTGAGATTAGCTTCTAATCTTTGTTTTAACTTTATTTAGGTGCAAAAGGACCTTAATGGTCGTGGTTGAGGTGCTTGACTTAGGGTTTTTGGTAATTTTAGCTCTAGGGTCATTTTAGCCTTTTTACTCTTTTGTAACCCTTATTAAATGACTCTTCTTTGTATTTTTGGACAACCAACGTGATATACAGAAATTTGAAAGAGAGAAAAGCTTGAGCTTTCCATGGCTATGGCCAAAACCTTGTTGAGGGAGGGATTCCCCTTTTCAAGTTCAAATTGACTTATCTAAGCTTGGCAACTTAGTGGCGTCTCCATTGCTAGCAAAATACAATCTGATTTCATGCTTGTGGTTATCATGGACGTGAGTTTCATGGTGGTTAGGGGCTGATCTTGGTTGGGTTTTGTTCCTACAAAATCAGTATTCAAAGTTCTTGGGGTTTTGAGAAAGATGTTTGGGGGTTTGCTTGGTTTCCAACCCAAGTGAGTTCTTGTCACTATGGAAGTCCGAATCAGGGTAGGTGTATTTGGTCTTAACCTGAGACTTGCACCGTTAATACTTGCGACAATCAATATGCTTTGGTTTTAGGTCGTCCAGGGCTTTAACAGGTTCTGCGTACGCCTCTGCTGGGTATATTGAGAATCGTAGTGTGTTGGGTGTGATGTCGAGGCGGAAGTATCACTCCAATCATAGTGGAGATGATGGTCATACGGAAGCATACGGAACTGGTTCTCTTATGTACTGCAGTCATCGGGATAAAATGACTAGGTCATGTTTATCAATTATAGAGACTAGTTACCAGACATCCGATATGTGCTTCGTACGGGGCAGACACAATTCCAGCCTCAGGCCTAGCATGTGACATCCGATACTGGATCGATATACACAATACTACATATACTACGCCTGATACAGATCACATATTCCTATAAGGATATTTCTGGAGAATTGGGTAGGCATGGCGCTTTGCTAGAAGTCAACATTGTCTTATAAATCGGTAAAAACGTAGTACTAGGTACGTACGTGTTCAGATAATCCGACGACCGGATTTACTACCAACATATCCGGGGATCTCATGGGTCGCTTCCCAAAGATTCACCGATGACGTATGACTCGCACTTTATTAATCTGTGATTAATTAGATAAGAGAGAATTAATCTGGGATTAATTGCGGAGATATTTTATCTGGGATAAAAATATCATTTAAAGAGAGAGAACGATTAATTTGGAATTAATCGATAAAATAATATATTCAATATATTATACGAAATTGGATTTCGATGCGGAATTAAATTTAGAATTTAATTCGGGAGAACGAGTTAATTTAGAATTAATTCGTAAGCGAAGTGAATAGTAATTTTGCTAGGCATAATTATTTAATTACGTCACAACGGAAAATTCGTTAATTTGGAATTAGCGAACTCGAGCCCGGGAGTGTTTGCGGACGCACTCGCATTTCGAATTCAAGTGCGGCCACAAGTCACATCAAGTGTCAAATCACTAGTCAATCAATTGATGTGATGTCTAGTCACTTTGAGTGATATGACAACTTGTCATTATGATTGATGGTGGTAGTTGGAGAACTTTAATGCTTTTGCCTTTTTTGACTTTTTGAAATTCAAAAAATTGGTATATGTTTAATTGATTTTGGAAATCAATTAACTAATACAAAAAAACCAACTTCTTCTCTCTTATTTTCTCTCCTCTCTCACACGCCCAATGGGCAGTTTTTCTTCTTCATTTTTTCTGTCACGGCCGAGAATTTGAAGGAGAAGCAAAGGAAGTTTTCCGGCAAAATTTCCGGAGTATTAGCACAATTTAGAGTCTTGCGAAGGTGATAGGGAACCGCACCCGTGAGCTTGGAATCACCAACACATGGAGCACAAAAACAAGCCATTGCCGTGAGCACCTTGGAAGAAAAGCTTGAAGAATTTTTTGTTGTTCCTCGCATCGCAAAAGCCGATCATTGTAAGTATGATTCCGCCATACTTCTTTATTGTATTCACATATCCATAATGCTTGAATGATCTTGGGACTATAGTAGAAACCCAACAATTGTATCAGAGCCTTATTTAAGTAGGAAATTGGAATTAGGGTAAAATTGGGTAAAATTGATTTGAGCATGTTTGGATGAAATTGATTGTTGGAATATGCTTGAATGATTATAACATAGTGTTATGCATGATCAATTTGATGAAAATAAATTGGATGAATTTTCCCCCAAAAAATTGGCTTGGCCGAAAGTTTTAGCTTGCCCTAAGTCATGGTGATTTTTGTTTTTTTGATCATTGGATGAGTTGAAATCATTTGGGAATTGTTGATTTAGGATTTAATTGGATTGAATTCGAAATTGGACATTAAATCCCAAAATACCGTGAGCATAAGCATGAAAAATGATTGATTTTTGATTCAATTATGTTGGACATAAGTTGATAATGATAAGCATAATTAATTGTGTAAATTGGTGTTTTGGAAATGTTAATTTGACTAATTAATTATAGCTATACACTTTGGTTAATTTAATTGTGAAATTTGGAATTTTGTTATTAAATTAGTTGGGCTTAATTTGAATTGGGCTTAATGGGCTTGGTTGGGCCAAGTTTGGTTTAGGCTAATTGGTCGGATCCAATTGGGCCCAAAACCATATCCATAAAGTCCAAATATAATTAAATGGACCTTTAATATTTTAACTGGGCCTAATGGGCCTAAATTGGTTTCTTAGCAAATAAGGGTGATTCCTTAAATGGGCTTTGGTATTTGGGTTTGACCCATATTGACCACAAGTCCATGCCTTAAGAAATTAATTGAAAGCCCATTGGACTTTAATTAAATTGACATTGGATGTTAATTGGGCTTTGAGACCCGTAAAGATTGGATTTAGAATCTAAGTCGTAAAGGCACATTAAAAAGTGTAATTATTTAATTTAGAATTAAATATATAATTAGTATTAAATACAAATTAAATTGGATTTAATATTGTAGTTTAATATAATTCAAGAATTCGTACTTTGAGTACTTATTCTTAAAATGAGTTGGACTTGTGCAAAATCAAATCATTGTTTGAACATTGGATGGTCATTAATTTAAGATTAATTAATTGGATTAGATTGATTGATAACATGCTTTGTGTGAATACATGGATGTGATGTATGAATAATGTATATCGGATGGATATTAGATGAGTGAGGGCAATTTTGGAAATTGTTGTAATAAATTTATAATTTATTAATTGGACCTGCGTGTCCCCTATTACCTCTTGACTCTTTGTATTTCTCTTCTCACATATTCCCCTCAATGTAAATAAGGTTTCTTTAGAAGTGTTTATAATTGGGTAGAAGTAATAATTGTGCTAGCGGGAGAGAGGAAATGAGAGATTTGTTCTAGGAACAATGTGTTTAAATATCCATCCGCATATCATTATTATTTTATTTATACGCGCCTTATTATGTTTTTAGAATGCATGTTTAAGGGTGTATGATGATGAGACCTTAACAAAGATAATTAATTGGTTGCCAATTACGCGAAAAAAACCCTCAACATATATTAAGCGTTTTTCCTTCCATTGAGTGATTCTTACTCAAGATCCAAGATTGGCACTGGTTTGTTGGCCAAAGTCAAGACCTTTGTCTATCGCGGATGTGTTGAATCATGAAGGCTTTGTTCCATATCGGTGTCTTGTCCAAGTTGTGATTTGTTGGCCAAAGTCAAGATCATTTCTTGTCCATCGACATCGATTACGAAGCTTTCCAAGGTCAATGGGTTCCGCTTAACTGGGATCATTAAGTTTGTTGTGCCAAAGTCAAGGCTTAGTTGATTCAGAGGAAAAATGTTAGGGAATATATTGGATATATTGGCATATATAAGATATATGTTTCGGACTTGGATGTCCACCTACTGGATCTAGGAATTGGATGCGATCCAATTGATCTTAGAGATCTACCTAGTTAATTATCATACAATTTGTTTGCCAAAGTCAAGATTGTGTGTTATTGAACGGGATCCTACCCCACTAGGAAACAAGGTTTCCCGAGTACTCCACAGAGGGTTAGAGGCTCGCCGAAAAATAATGGGAGGCAAGTATTAAATTTTCAATATTCGTTTAGTTACTTGCCAATACGCGCTCATTTCAAATTTTTCGTCATCAAATTAATATATTAGTTGGACTAATATTTAATCGTTGTTTTAATTAAACAGTTGGACTGTATTCAAACTACTTCAATTATAGTTGATTATATAATTGGATTATAGTAATCATATATTTGAATTAACCAATTAAATTATAGTTGATTATATAGTTAGACTATAGTAATCATTATATTAAAATAGTACCTGAAATCGTTGATTGGATAGTTGGACTATAGCAATCAAGATAACTGAAAGATTAGCGTTTAAAATATAAATCTGGGTGAAAATGTTTTTAAATGGCTTTAATTTTCAGATTGGGAATAAAATCTCAGGACCATCATGGGGACCGAGAAGTTACTTTATTGATAGAGTGACGTCTCGAGCCTAAGCCCGGAGTTGAGCAAATAATAGAACATGATATTTGGAATATTCATGTGATGATAACTTTAGTGCTTAATCTGTTATGCTTGTCGCAAACACTCCTTAATTTCTTAATCAGAACTAAGGATTAGATCCTTATAGTATGATAATGAAATTGAAGGATCTTCATAGATCTATCCTTAGATCTTAGAAGAACTAATTGCAATAGAAAACTCTTGGAGAGTTAAGGCTATTACTCAAGGAGACAAAGCCAGAGTTTGCAATAGAGCAAGAAGCGCAAGGCGCATCTTACTTCGACATCCCAGAAGGCCAA
The DNA here is from genome assembly GCA_019454045.1 of Zanthoxylum bungeanum. Classification (NCBI taxonomy): domain Eukaryota; kingdom Viridiplantae; phylum Streptophyta; class Magnoliopsida; order Sapindales; family Rutaceae; genus Zanthoxylum; species Zanthoxylum bungeanum. The sequence continues at coordinate 28,142 of SKCR01046136.1, read as the reverse complement.
GGCTTGGCCAAAGGCTTCTGGGGTGTAGAAGAGGGGCAAAGGCAAAATCATTATAATCTTCTGGGAAGACAAAGGACATATCCCTAAATGTCTGCCTAAACTGTGGCAAACGGGGTCACTGGAAGCGTGACTGCCGTATGGACAAGGCAGACATGAAGGAAGTAAAGGCGGGGCAAGGCTCCGGCTTCAAATATGTTTGTCATAAACATGTTCACTACTAGTATTAAAATTGGATTTTAGATACTAGATGTGTGGTACATAAATATGTACTGGTGTGCAGAATCTGCTGATAAGCAGGATACTGACTTCAATTGAGATTTATCTGCGAGTCGGAAATGGGACGAGAGTCGCTGTTTTAACCGTAGATACCTAAGTTTAGGTACTACCCTTCAGGTGTGTACTTAAATTAGGAAACTATTAGAATGTAACTAGTTTGACTAGAAACATTATCTCTATATCAGGGTTTAACCCGTTACGGGTATACCTTTATATTCTAGAACACTAAAGTGTTTCATTTTATAATATGATATTGAGATAAGCACATTAGATGTGAATAACAGCATTATATTTTGAATATAAATAAATCTCATACATATGACATGACAAACATATAGCTCAAACTGAATTAATCAGTTGAAACTTATAAGTGTCATTGTTGTCTGGGACACATTAAACAAGACTCGTATATCCACAGTTTTGAAGAGTGGATACTATGACGGATTTGATTCTATTCAAATAATGTCTACGAATCTAGTTTATAAGGCAAAGTGCCTAAAAACACCTTTTACTTGGTAAAAAAGTACAAGTGCCACCGATCTGTTAGCCCTCGTTCATAGTGACGTAAGTGGGCCCATATCTAGCTAGGCTAGAGGTGGATATGAATATTTCGAAATTTACGGATGTGGCATCGCGTTATGGTTATGTGTTTCTTGTGAAACACGGATCGGAAACTTTTGATGAATTCAAAGAGTTTCGACACGAAGTAGACAAACAGATCGGCTAAAGTATTAAACACCATGATTGGACCATGATGAAAAGACTTAAGCAATAAGTTTCTCAAATACTTGAAAGAGTATAGTATTCTTTCAATGAGGACTCCCCCGGAACACGTCAATTTGACGGTGTGTCCAAACGGATAAACCGAATTTTGTTGGACATGATAAGGTTAATCGTGAGTCTCTCTGAGCTACCATTTCCTTCGAGGGATACGCATAAACAGTGCAAAACTTATTTTGAATAAGGTTTCATAAAAATCTGTTAGATAGACTTCATATTAGATATGAGGAAAGAAACTGAGTTTTCTCATTCCTGAAAATTTGGGAATGCTGGGCATATGTTTGGATGATACCAAACTAAAACCCAAATTGGATAAGTGCCTAATTTGTAGGTTATCCTAGGGTAACCAAAGTATAGTACTTATACAACTCACATGAGAACAATTTAATTGTTGCTCACCATGCAGTTTTCCTAAGAGGAATACTGATATGCAGTGGTAAGTGGGAGGAAAGTAAAGCTAAAACTGATAAATCGGAGTAATACTATTCCATGTCAGGCACCGATTCCTTAATGGAACACAAATAGTTCATCAAGGATGAAACTATACCAATAATCTTCGAATACACAAGAACCGCATAAGCCGGAGAGAGTCAGAAAACAACCTGGGGTATGGGTTTCTGATCTCACTTCGTAAAGATGTCAATCTTATTGAGGAATACGAACTGAATACGTATGAGGAAGTGATACAAGGTATCGACTCCCTATTATGGAAAAGTGCCATGAAGTCCGAAATGGATTCCATGTATAGCAACCAAGTTTAGATACTAGTTGTTGTACCGGAAGGCATTGTGCCTATTGGTACTATATGAGTCTTCAAGGAAGACATACATGGAAGGCAACATACCCACGTACAAAGCTAGGCTTGAAGCAAAAAGGTATCGTTATCAATATTGTGTCGATTACGACGAAACCTTTTACTTGTTGCCATGGTTAAATCCATTTGGATAATGCTTGCCAATGCTGAATGTTTCATTTATGAAATATGGCAGCTGAACGTCAAAATCGCTTTCCTTAAATGGAAATCTTTTGGAGGATGTTTACAACATTCTGACGGTTTTGTCGTACCGAAACGAGCAAACAAGGTTTGCAAGTTAATTTGATCTATTTATGGATTGAAGCAAGCATTGCGTTCTTGGAATTATCGTTTTGATGTAATCATAATGGTATATGATTTAATTCAAAACGAAAATGATTTTTGTGTATATAAGGAGGTTAGTGGGAGCGCACTGACAGTGATTGTCCTAAAAATGATGATATGTCATTTCTTGGAAATGATATTCCCATAATACAGTCGGTGAAAGCTTGGCTTTCATGAAAAATTCTCCATAGAATCTTTGGAGAGACAACCTTTATTCTAGGAATAAGGATCTACTGGATAGATCTAAAAGTTGTTGGCACTCTCCGAGAACTCGTACATTGAAATAAATGTACGCGACCTGGTGTCTCATATGCTTTGAGCATATGGAGTCACAATCAGGCCAATCCAAGTAATAGTCACTGGATTGATGTTAAGAACATTTAGTATCTTAGATGAGCTAAGATGCTTTCTTATACTATGGAGAATGAGAACTTGAAGTGACTGGGTTCACTGCTACAAGTTTCCTAACCAATAAAAATGACTATAAGTCGTAATAAAGGTATTATAAAGTTTGAATAACGGAACAGTGAGCTGGAAATCTTCCAAGCAAGATATTATTGCCGAATAAACAACAAAAGCGGAATATTGCTGCAGCTGAGGCAGCAATAGAAGCCTTTTGGATTGATAATAATCCTAATCAGATTAGGAGTAGTTCTGTTAGCAGCTGAGCTAGGCTACAGCACAGGCTAAAGAATTAATGATCTCATCAACGATCCAGATATATACTTCAAATATTCATCTGATTCATTCGGATCATACATCGTGGCGATGTGATGATCGAATAAATAGCATCAGATGATAACTTGCAAATCCGCTGACGAAAGCATTTTCTCAATAGAAGTTTGAGCAAACCGTACATAGTTCGGGTGTAGGACACTTGAGTATTGGCTATAGGCCAAGTGGGAGATTATTGGACAATTATGACCCATACATCACTATTTGTACAGATCATGGTGTTGTTGTACAAATTAATTATGTGACAAAGGAAATTTCTCTTTTATCATTTGTAATTAGATTACCAAGATATATAAATGATAAAAGGTCCTTATGATTAGTTCTGGATTGAGATGATATGAGACGTATCAATCCACGAAGGTTTAATCATTAAATATCCCTAGTCGTAGTATTATCGAGATTGGACATCGATAATGCGGAATAGACTAGTATTACACTTGTGCGCGTTGTGGGAGCATAACAGCATAGTTCTCATATATTAGGTATAGGATACTCATGCAAGTGTAATAGGAGTTGTGTTTACCGATGGTACGGAAACAGCTTCTCTCTGGATAGACCCCTCGGAATTCCATTGGTAGTATGACTATGTGTCTATGGAAGTCCGAATCAGGTAGGTGTATTTGGTCTTAACCTGAGACTTGCACCGTTAATACTTGCGACAATCAATATGCTTTGGTTTTAGGTCGTCCAGGGCTTTAACAGGTTCTGTGTACGCCTCTGCTGGGTATATTGAGAATCGTAGTGTGTTGGGTGTGATGTCGAGGCGGAAGTATCACTCCAGTCATAGTGGAGATGATGGTCACGTAGGATACGGAACTGGTTCTCTTATGTACTGTAGTCATCGGGATAAAATGACTAGGTCATGTTTATCCGATTATAGAGACTAGTTACCAGAGATCCGATATGTGCTTCATACGGGGCAGACACAATTCCAGCCCCAGGCCTAGCACGTGAAATCCGATACTGGATCGAAATACACAATACTACTTATACTACGCCTGATAAAGATTACATATTCCTTTAAGAATATTTCTGGAGAATTGGGTAGGCACGGTGCTTTGCTAGAAGCCAACCATGTCTTGTAAATCGGTAAAAGCGTAGTACTAGGTACGTACGTGTTCGGATAGTCCGACGACCAGATTTACTGCCAACATATCCGGGGATCTCATGGGTCGCTTCCCGAAGATTCACCGATGATGTATGACTCGCACATAATTAAACTGGGATTAATCATAAGAGAGAGAAAATTAATCTGGGATTAATTACAGAGATATTTTATCTGGGATAAAATTATTTAAAGAGAAAGAATGATTAATTTGGAATTAATCGATAAAATATATATTCGATATATTATACGAAATTGGATTTCGACACGGAATTAAAATTAGATTTTAATTCGGGCAAACGAGTTAATTTAGAATTAATTTGTTAGCGATGTGAATAATAATTTTGCTAGGCAAAATTATTTAATTAAATTTGATTTAATTACGTCACAATAAAAAATTTGTTATTTGGAATTAGCGAACCCGAGCCCGGGAGTGTTTGCGAGCCCACTCGCATTTCAAATCAAATGCGGCCACAAGTCACTATTCATGAGTGATGTGAGTAGTTGAGGGCATTAATTGCCATTTTGGCTCCACAATTTCTTTTGACTTTTGGAAAGGCATTTTTCCAAATTTTGGAAATCAATTTTTGGTAATTGTTTTAGAAACAAAAACCAACTCATCACATCTTCTCCTCTCTCTCTCCCTACCATTCGGCCTTGGGCCATCTTTCTTTCCTCTCATTTTCTCTCAATGTCGAGAGTGGTAGATGGCAATAGGAAGATTTGTGGCAAATTTTCCAAGGTGCTAGCACGCATTAGGAGTCTTACGAAGGTGATAGGGAAACCCATCTATGAGCATGGAATGCACACTTAAAGCTTGGAGCTTGGAGATTCTACATGGAGCACAAAAACAAGCCATTGTCGTGAGCACCTTGGAAGAAAAGCTTGAAGAATTTTTTGTTGTTCCTCACATCGCAAAAGCCGATCATTGTAAGTATGATTCTGCCATACTTCTTTATTGTATTCACATATCCATAATGCTTGAATGATCTTGGGACTATAGTAGAAAACCAACAGTAAATGACCCAAAAATGGTACTGAGTATTAAAAACATGAAACTGATTCTTGAAAACATGTCTTGTTCTAAAACCATTAAACATATCTGAAAAATATAATTATAAAATCATATATATGAGCTGGGAAAAAACTACACCAGCTTAATGTCTTGGGGAGCTGAAACACTACTTAGCGTGACCTGGTGTCGCGTAGGCATAGAAAACTGCACTTACACTGAACTGCTGAGCTTATGGGGGTGATTAGTGCCCCATAGGCTACCTAAACGATCCCGGGAAGCTAAAGCTGAAGGGATGACATGTAACATCTCTCTCTCTCAAAGATGCTACCGCCAGACGACAGGTTAACCTATCACCCTCAGCCTCTAACTAACTAACTTACTAACTGAACTATACTGCTTTTCTTGTTATTTGACAAACACAAAACACACACTTACACTGGAGGGCTACTTTCCAAACTTAATTTTATTAAACAATCTTTATTCTTTACCACTCTGAAATTGCTATGCTAAACTCTAATAACTTCGACTCTAATAACTTGAAGTAATTACTCTCATTCAACTTATACATTACTTGTACTTTAACTCTTACAACATTTACTTTAACTGATCTATATACCTCATACTTGACTACCTTGTGGACCCAATAACCCTAGTGACTACCATCAGTATCCATCCTCTCGAGCTCATCCTCTGAGTAGACCTGTAAAATAGAAAACACTGGAGAGTGGGGGAGTTAGATCGTTTGAACAACCCAGTGATATGATAGTTGAAAAAATGGAACTAAAATGCTTTATGAAAAATTTATTTTCTGAAACCGAAATCATCTCATTTTACAAGAAAACTAATCTTCTTTGCAAACTCTTTTGCCTGAAAACAAATCTCTTTTAGCAAATATTTTCTAGAAACTTCTTTCTTTCAGTAAAACTCAGAGATCTCACGTAAAACTAATTCTTTCTAAAACTCTTTCATAAAATTGTTGTTTCTTAAAATCTCATTTGGAAAACAACTAACATATGAGGGCGTTACGTATCGCCGTCACCCCACACGCCTAACTAGTGCCTTGAGGGGTTATGTATCGCTGTCGCCTAAGTCACTTAACTAGAGATATAAGCGCTAATCAATGCTGTCATCTTAGACCTAAAACTAGGATCTAGGGGCGTGATGTAGCACCCTCCCCCTATTCCTGAAACTACATATGCACTTGTCTGCTATATCCGTCAATTCCAAAAGTCTTTGATATTGGGTTTTTCCCCCAATCTATAAAAAATTCATAAAATAAATCATCTCAAAATATCAAAAACATGATAATTTTTTGAACTAATCTAAAAATATTTTTAACTCATCAAAGTATTTTGGAAACTTTGTCTCATCTCAAAGTATAACTTTTTTTTTGTTGGATAAAGTAAGTATTATAACCAAAAGAAAACTATACAAGAGCAAAGAGGCATACCCCAGGCAACTAGAGAGGACAAGCCCTCCTAGCAAAAAAGCCGAAAGGCTACAAGAAAAATAAGATCAACAGAAGATGTCATCGGGCAAGTGCCAGGATAGGTGAAGCCATTTATTGTCATAAGATGGTTTCACCTTCCGTATAAGCTAGCACGATTCTGAACATAAAAACAATATCACTAAGAAGAACAGAAACAGGCCGAAGAGGCACATTATGAGTACGGGCATTCCTCTCCCTCTAAATATGGTAGACTGACGCTGCAAAAGACAGCCGAACAAGAAGATGACGTAAAGAGGCGTCGGTAAACTGACACATCCACTAAGAAGAACAGAAACAGGCCGAAGCCGCACATCATGAGTGCGAGCATTCCTCTCCCTCCAAATAAATTCATATAACTTTATAAAATCAATAAAATATTATGAAAATAAAATATCCATTCACAGTGTTATGGCAAATCGAGAGCGGTTCACAACATTGGCGATCGTCTAGTATCCTGGCATCGATCTAATGTCCATATAATTGTTAGTTTCTATAACTCAGAATATTTTCATATGGCATAAAAGAATATACAATGCATGGACACTTAATCTTGATGAATATTGGAGATATCTATGGTATATATGAATTTTACGGGCTTAGATTTGGAGTTATGCAAGAGTGGTATCAGAAACTTAGATTCTACTAGTCAATAAGAATGCACTGTTTGACACCTAACTTTGAAAATTCACTGTAACTTAATGGGAATAAATCAGGGGCTGAAATTTTAATAGAATGGTCCTTAATGTGTATTATTAATGGAAATTTTTACGGATCTCAATTTCAATTTCAGAAACTCAAGTTATCAACCGAAGTTCTGGGTCTATTCAAGCTGAAAAACTGGGTAGAGTGGCAGCAGGTCGCCCAACTTACAAAATTTGGTTCGGCCTCATCCTACGTCAAAAAATTATGATTTTTGGATATTTTACTACCTTATGTGTCTAGTTTATCCATAATTTTATAGTTTATCAATTGAACGTCAAAAACTCAACTTATAATTGATACAACACAGCCTGTCTAAATTTGGACAGATGATACACTTACTGCCTAACTTACGAATTTCGCCTCCCCTTCTAAATTTATTTAATTCGGCTATTACCATTAGATTTTACAGTACCAAAAACACATATTACCTTGTACAAAACTTATTCAACTAATTAATTTATATTCGGTCCGACATTTCATCAAACACTTGATGTACAAAGTGCACAAACTTCACCATTTCTATAACACAACACAACATCAAAATTGCTCATGCTATAACATTTCCCACAGAAGAACCAACACGTATCATCATCAAAAGCATAAAAATATAACCCCCAAAATATCCCATAAATTCGACCATGGACTAGTAAAAGGCCATTTTTGAGTTTTCAACTCCAAATCACAACAAACATATTTCAATCATCAACAAGTACATGAACCATCACCATTATTAATCAAGAAAAACAAAATTCACTTTCAAAATCTAAGCTTAATCCATGTTTAAATTACAATGAAATGCATGAAAATGCACACTAATCACTCTATTGAGGGTAAAATACAAAGTTTGATTTCTATGGTTATATATGGACGAATTGGTGCTTTCTAATTTCTTGCTCAAAATTGAAATGAAGAAGGGGAAACAAGAAAAGAAGCTTACATGGTATGAAATCAAGCTTGAAATCATCATATTTCTCTTAAGAATTACATGGATGAAGAAGAAAATTGAGAGCTCTAGATTTGCTTCGTTCACATCTTTTCTTTGTCAAAATGAGGGGGATGATGAATATTGTGTTATTTATAAGAGAAGGTTGAATTTTATTAATAAAATAATACTAAAAATCAGAAAATTGTGGAGATTTCTATAGCAGTCCACGTGTAATATTGTTCACAAGACTTTGACTTGTATTTTTGACCTAGTTCAGGTCTAAATTTGAGAATTCATTCAACACGGAAGTTGTATGTCTTAGTCTTAGATTTCCGTTGATATAAAAGTCATGAAAATTGGAGATCATAGAAAAACTTTATGCCAAGATTACTAAAACTAGCTTGTTGACTCTGTTAAGCGAAAAATAGGTATTGAAACTGAAAATTTATCCGGGACCTTCGTACAAGATTACTAAGGTGTGAAATTTTGTTTTATGGTTTTATGAATCCTAAGGTGTTATGCATGATGATTCACTCAACCGAGTATGACTGGTCCGAATAGGGTGTTACATTCACCCCTCTTAAAATGGATTCGTCCTGAATCCTAATTTGTGTGTTAACTGATAGACTAAACTATCATGCATTATATGTTACCAAAGATGTTGTCATATACCGAAAAGTGAGTAACCTTCAGAAATTCAATCCATAGTCCTTGGGTGGCGAGCTATTACCAGTTATTAAATTTCAGAGAAATCAATAAAACTATGCCCATTACTCATCAACCTAAAGTTACTCCGAATAGTTCCATATATAACCAATGTTACCATGAAGTCTTGATCTAGCTAGAGAAATGTAATCTGTCCTGCTTCCTTTCTAACCCTTGGAAATCCTGACAATGACGTAATAAATACAAAATTAGGCTTGTCTTTTACTAAAGTTGTTTATTGCTAAATTTGTAGCTTCCAATACAACAACAATCTAGATCTTTCCTTATCATGACCTATATATGATTCATGCTAGCTAAATATAGTCCCACATTTCCTTCCTTTCATTATCATTCTTTCATTTCATCTAATACTAATCAAGTCTTAATGACATTCGTTTCCCTATCTTTTGAGCACACCTCGAAGTTCTTCATCTCTTGTTGCAAGGTAGACACTTTAAAAATCTCTCTAATAAATAATGTTGCATGCGTTCAGTTAATGGCAAAGGTTTCTCTAATATTTTTTAATCTATTGTGCAAACTTCGATATTAGTTATAAACCTCAATTATTTGAGAAATTATTGCATTACTAATTCTCTCAAAAGACTATATTACCTAAAATAACATCATTGAGTCGCTTCCTACTATACATAGCCTCAAACTTATCTTACCTTGTTTTTTTGGTTTCTGGTACCATGATACTCATACTTGTAAGAGTTAACTTCTTTTCAATGAAAAAACACTTTATTATAGTCTCATCCATCTTCCATCTGAGAAAATCAACCTTTGAAGCCTTTTTATCGGTGTTTAATATTATGTTATCGCTTGTCAATGAAAAGACACTTCATTACTTATTCTGCGATAATTTCATTCGGGTGTACTATACTATGTTCACTCTAGGGTTATGATTTGTTATTATCATGAATTTAGCTCAGAGGGAAATACGCTATATGGGAAAACCTATTAACTATATTTTAAGTGAAATCTTACTCCTTTAGTCATTGGTAAACTATCGTAACGTCTACGGTTACCTGTCTGGCTTACAACCAAAAATACATGAGCTCTGAAGTATCCATACGGTTCTTTTACTGTTTTGTCCTGATTCACTGTCTGGTAAAACATCTGGGTATCTAGTTGCCATGGTCCTTATTTGTGTTAAGCTACTAGTAAATTACTTATAGTCATGTTTTGTCTTGTACCTACCAGGGTCCATCACGTGAGGAAGCATACGGGTTTTACTAACTATTTTTCCTCCAGGTTTATAACTAATAGAATTTTCGACCCTATTTTGACACCTAGGAAGCTCATTGTCATACCTCTATAGTCCTTCTCCTATTGTACTTCTTCTTTATTTCCTAAATGGAAAACGTTCGGTACTCTAACGTCCTTAGTTATGTCTAACGTTGAGGATAGATTTGTACTAAAGCATGTAGTACTACTGAACCTGAAACTGAATCTTACTGCTCATGTACTTTTCACTATTTGACTAGCACTCTCTTATCCATTGTATCTCCTCGACAATTCCACTTTCACCTTATTGCCTAAAGCCTGTCTCTTATTCTTATGTTTATGTATTGCATCGAAGGCCATTGTGATTCATATGCCTCAAATGCCTTATCCTAAGGGTAATGCCATCGTTCTTTAGGACAAAATGACTCCGGCCGTTCCTTGAAGGTGTTACACTACATGTGGAGCCTACTCGTTCTTGAGAACATCATCAAGATAGTGATGTGGTCCATCACTACTGGGGCTATCTAACTAGGATTGGGAAGGGGGTTGAGTAATCAAAGTCTATTTCAGGTTATCACACAAAAGTACTAATACTAAAGGTCGCTTAAATGTAACATCTAACCTCTCTTCTAGTTCATCTCTTTAACATTACCAGCACTATCTATTATTGGTAATTCTCCAAAACATGACTTACTCCAAGTCTTACTGTACTCTCTCTTGATTACCTATTTCTGATAGTTTCGTCTTACTTTTCTTATTTTCCTTTTTTGGCTGGACAGAAAAATCTCGTAAAATATTATGCTCTACCTTCTCCAGGTACTCGAATTCTATCAGTCTTTACTTCTTAGAACACTTCAGTTTTGATAACAAACTAAGATAACTTTGCTAAATTTGGCTAAACTTAAAATACATCTGAAACATATCCACTCTTCAGGAAATGTAAGCTTACATGTCTCATATGGATTCTCATATATTCAATCGATCTGGCTACGGTGTTGACAAACGTTGTATATGTTTTGTTGGGTTACTAACTATACTCATTCGAGGCTATACTGAATTTTAGATTCGGGAGACAGATATGCGCATCTTATAGAGATATGGGGAAAACAATTCCACTACTACTTGTTGACGCTCTGCGATAGTCTGGGTGAGTATCTAAATACTGACTGGGGTTGGTACTGTAGTAGAGGAAATTTTTTGTATATACTACTGAGGGTCATGTAAGTCATGCTATGGCTTGGGGTTACACAACTCTATCAATTATTCTGTGGTTTCTGCTTGTGTTGTAATATTCGAGCTGCGTTATCTACTTTGCAACCTATACTTGACTTCCTTGCCGTTTCTTGAGTTTTCAACGTTTCTCATTTACTGGATTTGTTTATTGGGGTTATACAGATTACTACTATGGCTGGTCTATTCTGTGGAATTCTACTAGTTACAAGTTTCAGACGAGCTTGTCTATGTCATATGCTACACTAGGCTTTCTTACTTTTTTCTATAGTTTCGATGAATCTCTATATGGTAGACTTATCTCTTAAGGTTTTCTATTTCTATTTCGTGGTATACTACATGGGTAACTGGCCTTCTTATAGATACTTTTATTTATTCTGGTCAATGAGTTAAACTATGGTCTGAATGTCAAATGATGTTTAATACTTTTATATTGGTGTCCTATATCGATTGCCCTAACTTAATCCATTACCTATTTTAGAATAGGTATGAGATGAACTCCATTAGGATGTTTTCCTATACAGTACCTCTACAGGGTCGGGCAATGGTCAAGTTACAGTTTCACCTACTTTGGACTCATTTGCTAATATAACCAATTTGATGATTCTTATGATATCAGTCTTACTAAGTCTTGATTCTAGTCTAAGGTATCTGAAATTATTACGTTCTCCTAGGCATCTCAAACCTATTTAGGAATCTTCGCAACTAGATCAGATTTCTTGGTTCTTTACTTTTCTATCTACCTTCGATCTTTGAAAAGATTGCTATGCATAAATGAATCTTGAAAGTTACTGAATCTACAATATATGATTCTCTGAGGAGGGAAGAAACCTTTTTTTTGGATAACCGGGGTTTCCGGGCCAGCTTATGCGTACCTCGACTAATCCCCGGGACCTGTGCCATGTGCCCTCAGAAGTTTCCCAACACTAATCAGGGTAAGTCGTTGGCTTTTCACACCATGGGGCATGGCCCCAAGGAAATGCATCTAGTGGAATTCGAACCTTGAACCTGTGAGGGAGAAAACCACTCAAGCCCAAAGCCTTTACCACTGAGGCAACCCCTTGGGGTTGAGGGAAGAAACCTTAATTGAGCCTATCTGACATTCATATGTCTGTTTCTACTCGTCTATTCTCTTCACTGCTACAAGCTCATGTATTTTCTTTACAGTCAATAATGTTTCTACTCAATCTATTATCTCGACTAACTCTAAACATATACGTCTTTCTTTACTTTCTAGTTCTACACTTCTTCTAGATTTCTCTTTTTTTTTAAAGCTTCAGACTTACGTTCTCAAAAACATCACTAGTTGTTTTTATCACTTATCATGTCTGAACTTCGGGTGGCATATTCGAATGGTTATAGAAGGATTCTGCTATAATAAAGATTCTATTTTCAGATTATTGGAGGGATATTCAAATGATTATTGAAAAGTTTACTAACCTTTCTATAAGGCTTGAGGATGTACTCGAGGATCAGATACTATAGAGGGAATGTCTCGCATACAAGTACCTTGGGCATACTCTGTATACAAGACCCCAGCACTCTACCCACTACAGTCACTGCCTCCTTAGACCATGCTCGGATACCAACTTTGTAACATCCCCCTCTCAGAGATGGTATTGACAGGTAGCAGGTTAACCTTTCACCTTCTACCTCTAACTAACTGACTAACTAACTGAACTATATTGCTTTTCTTGTTATTTGAAAAACAAAAATCACACACTTACACTAGATGGCTACTTGCCCAACTTAATTTTATTAAAAAATATTTGTTCTTTACCACTCTGAACTTGCTATGCTAAACTCTGGTAACTTCGACTCTGACAATCATAAGTAATGACTCTCATGCAACTTATACATGACTTGTACTTTAACTCTTACAATATTTACTTTAACTGATCCGTATACCTCGTACTTGACTGTCATATGGACCCAATAACCCTAATAATTGTCATCAATATCCATCCTCTCGAGCTTGTCCTCTGAATAGACCAGAAAAATAGAAAACACTGGAAAGTGGGAGGGTTGGATCGTTCTAACAACCTACTGGGTGGATGGTTTAAAATGGGAACTAAAATATTTTATGAAAAATCTATTCTCTGAAATCGAAATCATCTCATTTTACAAGAAAAACTAATCTTCTCTGAAAACTCTTTTGTCTGGAAACAAATCTCTTTTTGAAAAATTTTCTTGAAACTTCATTCTTTCTGTAAAACTCTGAGATCTCTCGTGAAAATAATTCTTTCTAAAACTTTTTCATAAAACTGTTGTTTTTGAAAATCTCAAATGTAAAACAATTGATGTATGAGGGCCTTACGTATTGCCGTCCCCCCTCGCACCTAACTAGTGTCTTGTGGCGTTACGTATCACTGTCCCCCAAGTCACTGAACTATAGACAGAAGCGCAAATCAATGTTGTCATCCTGGCCCTGAAACTAGGATCTAGAGGCGTCATGTAGCACCATCCCCCTAATCCTGAAACTACATGTGCACATGTCTGATGAATCTGTCAATTCCAAAATTTGCCAATTCCAAAAGTCTCTGAGATTGGGGTTTTCCCCTAATCTATAAAAAATTCATAAAATAAATCACTCAAAATATCAAATACATGATAACATATTTGAACTGGTCCAAAAATATTTTTAACTCATCAAAATATTTTGGCAACTTTGTCTCATCTCAAAGTATAACTTGAATTTAAATAAATTCATATAACTTTATAAAATCAATAAAACATTATGAAAATAAAATATCCACTCACAGTTCTATGGAAAATCGAAAGCGGTTTACAGCGGGGCGACCGTCTAGTATCTTCCTATCGATCTAAAGTCCATTTTATCGTTACTTTCTATAACTCAGAATATTTTCATATGACGTAAAATAATATAAAATGCATTGACACTTAATCTTTCTTATTATTAAAGATATCTATGGTATCTATGAATTTTATGGGCTTAGATTTGGAGTTATGCAAGTGTGGTAGCGGAAACTTAGATTCTACTAGTCACTAAGAATGCACTATTTGATGCATAATTTTGAAAATTCACTGTAACTAAATGGGAATGAATCACGAGCTGAAATTTTAAAATAATTGTCTTTAATATGTCTAATTTATAGTAATTTTTATGGATCTAAATTTCAATTTCATAAACTCAAGTTATCAACCGAAGTTCAGGGGCTATTCAAGCTCAAAAACTGGCTGTAGTGGCAGCAGGTCGCCCAACTTCAAAAATTTAGGACAGCCTCATCCTAAGTCTAAAAATTATTATTTTTGGATATGTTACTACCTTATATGTCTAGTTTATCCATAGTTTTATTGTTCATCAATTGGACGTCAAAAACATAACTTATATCGATACAACACAATCTGTCTGAATTTGGACAACATATACACTTATCGCCTAACTTACGAATTTCGCCCCCCTAACTTTATTTAATGCACATTACAACCAGATTTTTTTTTGGATAACCGGGGTGTCCGGGCCAGCTTACGCGCACCTCGACTAATCCCCGCGACCTGTGCTCCGTGCCCTCAGAAGTTTCCCAACACAGATCAGGGTAAGTCGTTGGCTTTTCACACTAGGGGGCATGGCCCCAAAGAAATGCATCTAGTGAGATTCGAACCTTGAACCTGAGAGGGAGCAAACCACTCAAGCCCAAAGCCTTTACCACTGAGGCAACCCCTTGGGGTTATTACAACCAGATTTTACAGTACCCAAAACACATATTATCTTATACAAAACTTATTCTATTAATTAATTTATATTTAGTCTGATATTTCATCGAATAGTTGGTGCACAAAGTGCACAAACTTCACCATTTCTATAACACAACAGAACATCAACATTACTCATGCTATAACATTTCCCATTCAAGAACCAACACATATCATCATCAAAGGAATAAAAATATAACCCCCAAAACAGCCCTAAATTCGGCCATGGAATTGTTAGGGTTGGTGGTCGGAGCACCAATCCGGATCGTATGTCTGATTCATGAATATGAGCTATACTTTTTTTTCCATAATATTACTTATTTATGGTTGCACCTCTTGTCTCTTATTATATATATTCGATCTAATTCGTTAGATTGAAACTAAATCATGTTTAATGATATATAAATATTAGACAAAGACCCGATAATATATAATGTAGGGCACAATTACAATGTAGCTTGTAATTGACATTGGGAAGTGTCACTACTATAAATATATTATCAAATTAAGTTCATGGTCAAGATTTACTGACATGGGTCGGTTAGTAAAATCCGCTGAGACCAGTACATGTCGTATATCAGACATGGTCCGATGGTTTATACCAATGAACCATGAGTATTGGGAGACTCGTATAGACGTGTATGTGTTTATTTGATAAACACTGGATGACACACCAAAGATTTCCTAATAGATGGTACATCGACGTCAATAGGAATCTTCTTGGGTTGAGTAGCATAGTTATTTTTTAACTTGAAATACCATTGTGGATATATGAGGTATCCTCCACACTTAGATGACAGTCACGCCACTGATCTATTAAGATCATACCTCCGCCTGTTCGTTGGGTGTGGACTCATGCTCATGATATCCTGTGTGTATCAAGATAGGATCCGTCAGTCCTGTGTACAGGGTATAGGTATTCATTATATGATTAGAAATTTGTTAAATCTATGGTCGTGGTATACTTCGGAAGTAAGTTTCGAGTGTTATTTATAAGATTGCTAATAGATACATCAACAAGATTATACCTATAAAGATTTGACGTTTATATCTATATCTCTGGGATAATCCGGATACCTGTGAAAGAGGGATTATACGTATGTAATGACCTCGACCTGTATGATTCAGCGATTTTATCCGTGGTCGTCATAATTTACAGGTGGGTAAATTATGGAAACGAAATTTAGAGAGTCTCACTAATGAAATATACTCGTAGAGCACTTGTAACATCCCCGATCTGGGAGATGTCACCGGCAGGGGATAGATCGCACTAACCCCATAAGCCTCTAACTCTGATCTACCATACAAATGTTAGGGATATGCCCTATTCCCAACTTGTGGATGGGCTATATGTACATGTATTTGTAATATTTTCATTAATGAATAAAATGACAATCTTTATTATACGTGTCTTACATAAATTATATGAATCATCAAACACTGTAATAAAGCCCTTGAAGTAATAAGATGATGGGTTCCACGCCTTATGAGAATCATTACTCTCAAATGTTCCTAGTCATAGTTTTGTGAATAATCTGGGCGTTCACAAAGTGGAGAGACTAGCATGATGATATGATCCGCCCTTAAGTGGGGTAACCGATCTCATAGGCTACTAGCAGAGATCCGTCCGCTTGGTGTATCACATGGATGCATGAGTTGCTAGTGTCCATCGAACTAACCGCCAAAAATTTTCACACGGAGTGTTTATCCCATGTGTATGTGAGAACTTTCATATATCGATTGTATGACTAGTCGTTAGTCTTGAGGTCTTTACAATCTTATGTGTGGATCAAATAACTTTGACATTCTCCTTTCCTGGTTCAAAAGATCCGGTCATAAGGGTATGATTGGGTCATTTGTTGAAACACATGAAGTTTGTAAAGATAGAACAGAGAATCGCCACTCTCTCGGATAATATTTTCTTATAAGAGTAGTATTCCGGGTTGATATGTGTGATCAGTGTTGGAGACTGTGGCCGCAGCGGAAGAATCATGTGAGATTCTTGGGTTAGCACGATTCATGATACTATCAACATCATACCTTTGACTATATGGGTAGACACTTTCCATACCCTAGGTCAAACGGTGGGAATACAGTGAGGCGAGAGACTGTATCATATGTAAATCGCATACAAAATGGGTATATATATCTTTCCTTCTCATTTAGGGGTTTTGACATGTTGTTAGATGTCAACTTTGGTCATTGAAATCGAACGACCATCTGATCGGAGGATAATTTATGTTGATTAAATTATCACAATTCATTTCATGTCCAACTTGAGGGGAACCCAAAAGGTCACACACAACAAAGTCGAAATCAATGGTTAACAGTACAATACAAATATAACATCATATATGATTGTTGTAGGAATTGTTCATAAATGGTTCAATGTGTTTAATCATTGAAAAAATTATTTATGAGGTTCCATAGTGGCTTAGGGGTTGGTGAATAACGATATGGGCACTTTGGGAATTGGAAAATTGAATATGCGTTTTTTTATTTGTTTTGAATTCCAATTCGGTCCAAACTCTTATTAGGGTTTTATAATCTCATTAAACCACTATATTAAGATCCAATGGCTAAGATTTAATTAGCATTTATCCCACATCGGATTCTTAATTAATTTTGTTGTCCTTGGAGCACCTATATAAACCCAAAGAATTCTTTTCAAATTTTTACACCAAAACCTTTCATATCTTGGGTTTATATAAGTGAGCAACTCTAAAGTTTAAGAGTAAGCCACTAATTTTGAGAATCCTTAAGTCTAATTGACTAGAGGAATCTCAAGTTAAAAGTTTTGAGGTATTTGCCTAGGCTAGCACCAAGGGCAAAATACTCGTGCACTCAAGGCGTAGTCTTGCCATTGAGTTTTGGCTTTAGTGTATGCACCTTTGGAGGACACACACTTGGGTGGCTCTTTGGAACATGGAAGAGCTTGCTGAGTTCGAGAAAAGCTTGTAGATTGGAGGGAGGACTAGAGGAGTCTTCGGTTCAAGTAAGTCTTTTTCTTTCTTTATTTTTAATTAGAGTTCTTATGATATTTAGCATGTTTAAGTTTTTGTTCTTTGCATGTTTTATGAGTTTTTATGCTTAGAATATATAGTAACATGCCTAGGCTTGTAGAATAATTAAAACAAATGGGTGTTGGGCAAAGGGATAGCGGCATCATAATTTTTAATTTTCCGCTGCGCACTCGCGGCTGCTTCCCAACAACAAATATATGTTTTTACTTTAAATAAATAAATAAATATATATATATATATATATGTGTGTGGGACCGTGGCCCAAATCTTACAACTTGGCATACAATTTAACTTTAATAACTTTATACATAAAGACACATGTCTCAAATACCAGTACAAGACTTTTACTTGACTCAGACTGGACTCTTACTCTATTTCTGACTCGACTGGTGGACTCAGACCCACTAGTGACTCCCATCAGTATCCGTCCTCTCGAGCTCGCCCTCCTGGAATACCTGTAAAACAAACACTGGGAGTGAGGGGGTTAGATCGCTGTATGATCTAAGTGAGTGGACGAAAACTGAAAACTGTTATAAAAACATTTGGTTCTAAAACTGAAAGCTCATAAAATAGCTTTTTAAGAAAACTGGTTTATGTTTTAAAACTCTGAGCTTCTTTATAAAAATCCATTATAAAACTGATATTTCTGGAAACTTTCTTTTCTAAAAGCTCTTTTTGAAAACTGTATCTGAAATCTGAAAACTCTTTCTGAAATATGTGTCTCTGTCTGAAAAACTTGACGTATGAGGGCGTTACGTCTCTCCGTCCCCCCATACGCCTAACTGTAGCTAGTAGTGCAAATCCATGACTTTGGAGCGTTACGTATCGATGTCCCCAAAAGCATCCACTACTGCCTCTGAAACTGGTGGTCTTAAAGCGTTACGTATCGCCGTCCCCCAAGCCACAAACTAGAACTGGGGGTGCGGATCTATGCTATCATACAAGCTTTGAAACTAGGTTCTAAGGGCGTTACGTATCGCCGTCCCCTAGCCTTGCTCTAGGATCTGAGTGCGTTACGTATCGCCGTCTCCTCAGTCCTCTATATGAGCACATGTCTCTGTACCTGTCAATTCAAACTGTATCAAGTTACATACTGGGTGAGTTTTTTTCCTCATGCCCCGAAAACATAAAATCATACTGAAAAACATCTCTTTCTAAAATATTTCTCAAAACATGTGTATTCATAAATAATATGAAAATGAAGTTGGCTAACGCCCTGTTTGTAGAAAAAGTAAGTCTGATCTGAAATACAAAATGAAAAACAAGTAAAAGAGAGAGTGTCCACTCACTGATTCGGAACTTGCCGATGATGCCTTGTGATGGTTGCGGAACCGCACCTCCTGATGATAATCTAGAATTAGCAAAATTCGTTAGTACCAAGGGTGAGAATTATATCCTTACTTAACAAAATATATCGTTATTCATGATAACTCATCCTCTCTATGTTACTATATTTTAGGATGGTCTAATAATTTTTACTACACTCGTTCAAGGATCTCTCAAGCTACTCGCGCAAAACTCCATATTATGCCCATTTTCCAGAAAATTTCAGTGCACTAACACTGATTTTGAAATTCAGTGTACTTAATCGGGGTTGATTGGGGCTGATATTTTATAGAATACTCGCTTATGTGTCTATTTTATGTTGGCTTTTACGAATCATGGTTTCGATTCCTAGAACTCAAGTTATGGACTGAAGTTCAGGGGTCTGTAGATGGCCCGACTTCAAAAATTCGGTCTGATCTCATCTTGAGTCCAAAAATTCTGAATTTTGGATATGTTACTCCCATATATGTCTAGTTTACCAAGAATTTTACGGTTCATTGATCGGGCATATAAAACTCAAGTTAGAAGTGATCAAACACAACTTGTACCGGAACATGACAGAACTGGTTTCATTAATTATCTTCCTTGTTTCACCATCTGATTTAATACATTTAATCCGATAACCCCCAACAGAATTTTACTATCATACACTCTTATAACATACAAATCATGCTTAATTTCTTAATTTGATATGAGCTTGGCATTTGGTCGAATAATTGGTGTGAGCGAAATGCTCAAATTCACCATTTCTACAATCTTAGTTATCTCTACTCCCATTTATATATTCATTACACCATAACATAATCCAACTTCAAAACTCATCTCATATCACCACCCATTCACCACTAGAATTCTAAGATCACCAAGCATATTCCTCAATTATATTCATATTCTTACAACCCTTATTACATGTTTCTAACTTCAAAACATTACCCAAAATATGTTACCAACTCTATCAAAGCTAATTACACAACTTTCTTTGCTAGGGTAAAGCAAAGTGCGAATTGGGGCTTCAACAATTCAAACTCAAAACTGAAAATAGAAGAGGAAAGTGATAAGGAACTTACTTTGCATGAGATGAACTTGAAATCATCACTTATTGCTTTCAAAAATTTGCTTGAAAAGTGAAAAGACAAATTGAAGAATTTCCCTCACCACTCACGTTTTTTTTTTGGTGTGTGAAGAAGAGGGTGAATAGTGTGCTTTATATAGATAAAGAGGGGCTGATTTATGATGGAATAATTGGTTAAGATGATGCCACATCACCCAATTTCTAGTTAATTCTTGAAATTACTGTAGCAGCTACATAAATTGTGATTTTTGACAAATTTTCTATCTGAATTTGGAGAAAGTTCAATGCGGAAGTTATAGGTCTCGATCTCAGCTTTACGGGGATATGAAATTCATAAAAATCAGAGATCGTATGAAAAAGTTACAGTCTGATTACTAAAGGTTATTCGGTATGAGACGTAAGCTAAGTTCCGCGTCAGAATTTCAAGGAATTTACTGAATGTCCCAAATGTCATTTTATGAGCACTTACTTGCTCGAACATGATTTATATCAAGTATTATGCCTCTGTAAATGTAACAGTCGTCAACCTCTGATAACGTACAAGTTATCGGGGTCACCAGATGTTACAGCACTAAAGCAACTTTTATGAATAATGAAAATTATTTATAAATCATTTAACCGTTAAATGAAATAATATGCAAATGGACCTAATGGTAATTTCCTAATTAATGTGTATTTGTATTTAATATTTGATATTATTAAATACACATTAATTAACTGTCAAATTATGATATTTGACATATATCATTAATATATGTATTTGAGATATTTAATGTAAGTATAATACATATATTTAAGATAATTGTATTTAATTATTTAATTATTTAAATATTAAATGATTAAAGTAATTATTTTATAAATATCTTTTACATGATTAAAGGTTAGGAAATGGCATGTTTTGGTTGGTTCACTTGTTGATTTACTTTTTGGTAATGGTTACCAAATGGAACAAGTAACTTAGTAATTGAAATTGAAATTAAAATATTGTATTTGTTTCCCTCACTTCCACGCCAATTTGGAGGAAATTATATAAGGTTTTTTGTTTCATTTTCAAATTAAGAACACAAGTTATCAAATAAAATTACAAGTAAAGTTTGATAGAAAAAACTTGAAGAACAAAGGAAAAAGCATATCAAAATTTTGACTTTGTAAGTATTTTCCAACTTTCTTCAACTAGAAAAATATTTCCATGTTTCTAAGATTCAACATGTGTTGCTTAGAATTTTCTCTACTCTTTAAGTATGTAATTAAATTGGTTTCAGACTTGTTGGAACGATGTTTGCATGTTTATAAACAAAGTATGCTTATAATTGATTATTAAGCATTCTTTTGATTAATTAGTAATCAAGTTACCATTCTAGAGTTTTAAGGCCACTCATTTATGACCTAGAATTGTTCTTGAGTTATTTCAAGTGGTGAGACTTGTTTGGTGTGTTAAAGAATTGATTAAAGTATTGAATTTATTCAATTTAATATAAATTGATTAATTGGAGTAATTTATGAAATTATGGTTCTTAACCTATTCCAATTTTTGGGCCTGTTCATATATGTGATATATTATAGTGTGTATATGATACATATTAAATTTGAGATTGATTGGAATTGATCTTGAATTGTTTTGAACAAGATTGGACTAAATTGCAAAATTTGGAAACTTTTTTGGCTTCTCGGCAATTTTGGAATTTAGTGGGGGATTTTGTTGCAATTTATATTTTGATGTGTTGGACATGTTGAAAATCATTTTAGAACTTATTTGGAATCATCCAAAATTATATTTGACAATTTGAGGACTAAAATGAACAAAATGTAAAGTTTAAGTCTCACGGTAATTAATGATAATATGATTTTTCAGATAAAAAAATCAGTTTTATTTATTGATAATGAGAATAAATTAATTTATTTTAATTACCCAAGAAATTATTTATCGAAATTATTTCGTAGTGAAAATACGCAAAAATGGCGAAAAACAGCGTTACCGGGTAACGACTGCCCAAACAGTGAACTGGTCACTGTTTGGGCAGTCCACGAACTGTCCAAATATTTTTGGGGCTGACCTAGGCAGTTCCCATGTGCATTGGTAGGCCGGTTCAGCCGAAAACGTGTTTTATGTTATTTTGCGGAAAAACGTTTTCGTAAAGTTTCGCGATGTTTCTATATTATTTATGTCGATATATGATATCGAATAAATATGTTTAGATGAAATATGAATGAATTATCAATACTGGATATGGAATAATTTATTCGTAAGTTTAAAAATTTTAACTATGATTTCACCCGAACAACGCTTCTTCCGCTGCGCCGCCGTGATAAAACCTCAACAAAATTAGTAAAAGGCCTTTTTTGAGTTTTCAAATCCAAATCACAACAAGCCTATTTCAATCAACAATAATTACATGAACCATCGCAATTATTCATCAAGAACAACAAAAACACCTTCCCCTAGACATGAAGAATTCATCCAACCCCTAGACTGTAGGAAACGACTTTCCTTAGTGCGGCGGAAGTTGCTTGTGGTGGCACCAGGTCCAGTATGGATCTTCAAAATTTTCTTTGCCTTCTCCCTTTGTTGTAGTAGCCAAGATCAATCCTTTGTTGTCCAACACTTGGATCAACCCACTCGATCTTCCGAACTATGACTCGAAACCAACAAACCGAAGTTGGACTTCACTCACAAAGATTAACCTCTAAACTATTTAGAGATTTAAGATGTCATAATGGTGTTTGGCTTTAGGAAGTTCACAACACTTGTGAATGCTAGAACTCTCTCTATTTTCTCTCAAATATTTCTCACAACCATTGTTGTGAATTAAACGCAAAGTGTTAACCTTAGGAAGTGAGAGAAATGGTAGAGATTATATTCTCTTACACAAGCCAACTAACCTTGTCATTAAGCATCTAATGCTTTCTTGCAATGGCCAACACAAAAATGTGAATGCCAAACCAAAGCATAAGAAATGTTAAGCTAAAGACAATGGCTTTGTCATTAAGCATTCAATGCTTTCTTTCAATGGCAAACACATAAATGTGGAGGCCATACCAAAGCATAAAATGCATTAGCTAATGACAAAACTATTAGGTGTATCCAAGCCACCTAATAGACATAATTGCTTGGATGACATGGTAAGCCATATGCGTTGTCTCCAATGGTAAATAAAAATCAATATATATTAATAATGATTTATTTACCTTCAATTATGTTGTAGTAATTATCTCATAATTATTACTAACTTGATTATCTCATAATCAAAGAATTCTAGAAAATATTAAGTTAAACTAATTTAACATAGTTTTCATTTGTGACAATAAATATTATTAATCTAATTAATAATACATAAATAAATATAATGTGAGCATATAATTAGACAATCTAATTATATTAGGTTTGCTACAGTTAATCGAGCTAGCACGGGGACTAAATGGACCTACGGTTCCGAGCTCCAATAATCTGAAATATTAATTAAACTATTTAATCAATTTACAATATTAACTCCGCGTTATTCCACTAAAAAACTTGAAGTTGAACTCCCGTACCGTAGATGGATTAAGTAACCGATTATTTTCGGTGTCCATCGATATAGTCATTACATATGGATATAGCCCTTCACGAATATCTCATAAATTGAGCCGGGTCATAAGTCCGTTAAACCTCTCTAAATATTTTGTCTCTTAAGCACCATTGATTCTATAATGAACAATTAATTCATAACAATTATGAATATAAAATACTTTCTATTCGTAATAGAAAAGTTGAGTGCTCAAATTGTTCAAGTCCCAAATCAACTCTTAAAAGAGATATTCATCTGCTTCTCGTAAGAAGGAGTGAATTCCATATCTATGTAAAACGTTCCCAGCTACATACCAAACCATATCCCTAAAATACGTAGTTATTGGCCGGGAATGTAACACCAACCTCACCATAGTAAATCAAAGGACATAGCCATTCATGCAGGAGTTCGTAATACACTCAGGATTAAGATCGAATCCATATATGACCATCTATTAGATAAAATAAATTTCTTTGGTTAACGGATATTAAGAGAAATTCGTATTTATCCGAGTCCAGTCCTATATGATCTTATCATACAATGTGCCCTCCATTCCCATGTCACTACATGAACGATCCCGGATCAAGGTCGTCATACAAGTATAGAATGGACCACAGCTATAGATATACCACAAACAAAGTACCCTCTTTGTTTGCTCTCTATGGACTATTTAGATTACTAACTTTAGACTTAAATCATCTTGTGCATCAAACATACACTAAGTCTAAAGGTACAAGAGTAATCAAGGTAAACAAGACAATTGGATAATATGCGATATAAATCAAACATCTTTGATGAAATGAATAATGCATTTATTATTATTACAAAAATCAATTCCGTTTACAATACATGAAGCTCTATGACATAAATCCCAACAATCTCCCACTTGGACTAGAGCAAATGAGACATGTCATGTAATCCTAAGCCATTTATGTGACCTTCAATACTTTAGTCGATAAGGTCTTTCTAAACGGATCAGCCAGGTTGTCTGCGGATGGAATCTGCGTGACAATGACATCTTCTCTCTGCACTATTTCCCTTATGAGATGATATTTCTCTCAATATGCTTAACCCGCTTGTGGCTTCTCGGTTCTTTGGAGTTCGCCATTGCACCACTATTATCGCAATAAAGTGTGAGTGGTTTTATCCATATCTGGAATAACTTCCAGATCTGCCAAGAACTTACGGAGCCAACTGCTTCCTTAGCTGCTTCACAACTGCTACATATTCAGCCTCCATGGTGGAGTCAGCAATACAAGATTGCTTAATGCTCCTCCATACTATAGCCCCACCACCTAGAGTGAACACTGATCCAGATGTTGAATTCCTAGAATCGACATCCGTCTGAAATCAGAGTCTGTATATCCTCTCAGATCATATCCAGACTTGTATATACAAGCATATAATTTCTCGTTCTCGAAGATACTTGAGAATATATTTCACCGCTACCCAATGATCTAATCCTAGGTTGGATTGAAACCTATTGACTACTCCCACTGCCAAAACAGATGTCCGGTCTCGTGCATAACATAACATACATAAGACTTCACTGCTGAAGCATATGGTATATGTCTCATCTCCTCAAACTGCTTGAGGTGTCTTAGGAGACTGTTCCTTAGACAAATGAATTCATGCCTGAAAGGTAAATTACCTTTCTTGGAATTCTGCATACCAAATCGCACAAGAATTTTGTCGATATAGGTTGCTTGAGACATTGCTAACAGTCGTTTCTTGCGATCCCGAAATCTGGATCACATGTACATAACTTGCCTCTCCCAAATCTTTCATTTGGAATTGGTTAGCCAGCCAAATTTTCACGTCCGATAATATCTTTACATCATTCCCAATGAGTAAAATATCATCAACATATAACACAAGGAAAACCACCTTCCCATCAATGATGCGCTTGTAGACACAAGGCTCATCGATGTTCTGCTCAAATTTATAAGACTTGATCGTAATATCAAACCTTATGTTCCAAGATCTAGATGTTGCTTAAGTCCATAAATGGACCTTTGCAACTTGCACTTTTTGCTCTTGACCTTGGGTAATGAACCCCTCTGGTTGTACCATATAGATACTCTCATCAAGATTACCATTCAAGAATGCAGTCTTGACATCCATTTGCCAAATCTCATAGTCATAATATGCGGGCAATGGAAAGAAGAATCCTGATGGATTAAGCATGGCTACTGGCGAGAAAGTTTTTTCATAGTCAACTCCCTCTTTTTGGGTATAACCCTTTGCCACTAGCCTAGCCTTGAAAGTCTGTACTTTCCCATCTATTCCTCTATTTCTCTTGTAGATCCACTTGTAACCTATGAGTTTTACTCCATTGGTTTGATCTACAAGTTCCCAGACTGAGTTAGAGTAATAGACCCATCTCGAGGTTCATGGCTTTGAGCCATTCCTCTTATCAATATCTTCCATTGCACTATGATAGGTCAATAGATCATATATACCATCACAAGATGCAACAACTTGCACCTTACCATTTCCTATATAGCGTTTAGGTTGTCTTACAACCCCCCCCACTACGTCTATGTGGTATGGTATCCTAATAAACTTGCATCTGACTTTCAGATGTAGAAGGTGTTATGTCTTTGTCACATTTGACAATGGTGTACTGGTCGTACCAGCAAGTAACTCCTCAAGTAGCACTTTACTTCGAGGTTTGAACTCTCTCATATAGTCCTCCTCAAGAAATTAGTATTTGTCGACACAAATACTTTTTATCTTCTTCTGGACTATAAAAGAATCCACTCCTATTTTCTTAGGATAGCCTACAAATAGGCACACATGTGAACGTGGTTCCAACTTAGTAGTCTTGTTCTTTATAGCACATGTGCCGGACACCCCCATATGCGAAAATATCGCAAACTAGCTTTACGACCATTCCACAACTCTAAGGGAGTCTTATAAACAGACTTAGAAGAACTACATTCAGTGCTATAACTAAACATTGATCTTATCATGTCTAGTAGGGTTCGATTTCTCCTTTCTATAAACCATTTTGTTGTGGTGTTCCAGGTGCTGGGAGTTGTGAAACATTTCATGCTCAACTAAGAATTCTCGAATCTCTATCAAGGTATTCTCCTCCACGATTTGATCGTAGAATTTTGATGCTTTTACCTAACTGGTTCTCAACCTCAGCACAATACTTTTTGAACTTTTCAAATGTATCTGACTTGTGCTGCATTAGCTAAACATACCCATATCTGGAATAATCGTCAATGAAGTGATGAAGTATTCAAAACCACCTCGGGCTTTTATATTCATCGGTCCACAAACATCCGAATGTATTAGCTCAAGAGTTTCTTTAGCTCTTATCCATTTCCAGTAAAATGTCTCTTGGGTCATTTTGCCTTCTAGACAGGATTCGCAGACAGGTAAAGTACCAAGTTTTAACTGATTTAAAACTTCGTTCTTAATTAGTCTATCTATCCGGTCAAGGTTAATGTGACCAAGTCTAAGGTGCCATAAATAGGTATCATCATGAGAAATCTTTTGCCGTTTAGTTTTAGATATTTAATCGTAAACATTTCAGTATTAATAATGATTCATGCATTAACGGCCTTAATACATATAGATTATTTTCGAAGTTTTCCCGTGCATATATTTAATCCATTTCTACTAATAATAACTGACTTATTATTAAACGAAATAGAAAAACCACATTCCATAAGTTTTGTTACAGAAATCAAATTCTGCGAAATCAAATTCAGGAAACAGGATATATAGCACACCATTCAAATAAATAACTTTATTAAAATTCAAATTTGAAACTCCCACTGCTCTTGCTGAAATAGCATCCCCTGTCCCAACTCTCATGGTAAATCTACCTTCAGTAAGGTCCCTCAGAAGTCAAGTAGCTGCAAAGAACAACAAACATGGTTAGTGGCACCAAATAAACAATCCATATGGATTTATCATCCTCCACAAAAGAGAGACTCAATGACAAATAAATCATATTTACCTGTATTTCTTCTTCTCTTTAAGCTCTGCAAGGTATTTTGGACAATTTATTTTCCAATGCCCTTGTTGTTCACCATGTAACATTTTCCTTGGCATTGGTTCCTTTGGAGCTTTTATTGTTCTTCTTTTTTCATTGGTTTTGCCTTTGCCTTCCAATTGC